>JAYXSE010000006.1:0-105818 GCA_037356155.1 Penicillium sp. D9
TATTTTTTGCCTTACTACCTGATTTTGGCCTAATATTTGCCTAATTCTAGCCTGATTTTACATATTTTTTGCTAAGCTTTTCTATTTAATTACATCTATTCCCGTCTGTATATGTATGGAAGACACCCTTTTTCTATGCTTCTACCATATCTATAGTAATTATATATAATATAGTTTAATATAAGCTTATTATACCATATTACCCTAATTAAGCTTAAATTTAGGGTAGTAAGACCTTATATAAAATAGTAATTTTTGAAGTGGTTGATATACTCTATATATAGGGGAGATATATATATACGGATTATATAGCTTTACCACCTCACAAACCAGGTGCTTACTATAACCACCCTTTATATATAATTTAAATAAAGAGTTAGCTAAATTATAAGCTTATATACTTATATATAAGCTTATAGACTAGATTTTATAGTATAGGTTATAGTAATATAGAAGAATAGATCAGACGAAATGGTGTTCCTAAAGCTACAGTAGCCCGGATAGACTACTATAGTAGTAACCAATAATATATAAGCATATATATCTAGATATCATATCTAGCTAATCAGGTTCTAGCGGGTTATATCTTCAAAAATCCTTTTATCCCAACTTCTCAGGTCCATATACCTAGTATATCTTAAATAGGGTATGGAAACCCTCTTTAGAGTGATCTAATCGCCCTATCTAAGTCAATATCAATAATCTACCCTACCTAAAGTAGCTTACTAATCGAAATTCTCTAGTTTTCAACACCCAAATTAGGTAATTTTGCTATTTAGTCCTAATTAAACTATAAAGCCTTCCTAAAATAGTAGAGAACAACCCTAAACAGGTTAAAGGATATTAAACTAGCTCTAAATTAGGCTAAAAAGCAATCCTTAAGGATTTGGTCCTATATTAAGTAGGTTATAGAAGTTTGGACCGGACTACCAAAAGTACGCTATATAGTATGTAATCTAATCTTCAACCATCCTAATTAGAACCATAGTAGAAGCTTAATTAATGGGACCTCTGGTATTCGCCAGCATATTAAGAAGGTATATAAATATAGGGCTATAAACCCTAGCCAGATCACTATTAAGAGCAGCTTTACTAGTGTAAGCTGACCTTTAATCCCATCTTTCCCTTTTATCTTATCTTTTACCCTTTAGTCCCATCTTCTATATACTAATATTATGCTCTATAACCTAGGCAATTCAATCATCCCAGCATATCTCTTATAAAGCATGGTTTAAGCTCCTTATAACCTTCTTTACCACCTATTACCTACCTTTTAATATCCTTAAAAGTCAATAATTAAAAGATTTTATAGATGGGACTGCTCAGCTTGCTTCAGTCCCATCTATTCCGTCTCCTCAGAGCTTATCTCGTCACCTATAAGACATAAGCTTAAATCAACAAACAAACGCTCTAAAAGCGCTTCTAGAAGGTTCTAAGCTATCAATTACACTTGATTACTGGACATCTCCGTTCTATCAAGCTTTTATAGCTATCACAGGCTATTTTCTAGACCTAGATTAGAACTATAGAGAGGTTCTACTAGGGTTCGAGCCCCTATATGGGACTTATTCAGGTAAGCTTATATATGCTTCTATATGGTTCCATAAGCTTATATATGGTTCTATAAGCTTATATATCGTTCTATAAGCTTATATATGGTTCCATGAGCTTATACTAATATATATATATCTAGGCGCCAACCTAGCACGTATGCGTACCCCAATTCTCGCTAAGCATGATATATCGGACCGGATCATGGCTATAACCACAGATAACGCTTCGAATAATGAGACTTTGGTCTCATCTCTTCAACAAGCTTACCCAGAAAGCTCCATCACTCAAGTCCCATATATAGCCCATGTGATCTAATTAAGCTTAAAGTAGCTGCTTAGATCTATTAGGGTTAACCCTAGTAATGACCAAATTAAGCTGGTTTAGTCTAAAGAGCTTTAAAAGCATAGGGAAATCACCCATCTGACTGGTATTGCTAGAACCTTACAAAAGGTGCGTAATTTAGCTATCTATATCAATATAAGCCCTCAAAGACGGGATGATTTCTGGGCTGAGCAGTCAAAAGATGGGACCAAAGACCCACTTTTCCCAATTCAGGACGTCCGGACTCGATGGAATTCGACGTTTTTGATGCTAGAACGGGCAATTCGGATCAAACCAGCCCTAGATAGCTATTGCAAGCTAAAGTGGGTTAAGATGCGCATCATATCAGATGAATGGCGCCAAATCACCTATCTGCTGTATATTACTAAGCCTTTCTTTATGTTCACAACTGCATTATATAAGACAAAGGATATCACTATTTATAGTGTATTCAATATCTATAATGCTTTATTCCAGCATATCGAGTCTTCGATTACTAAGCTTTAGCGAAAAAAGGTACATTTTAAGCTTATATATGGTTCTATATGCTTATATATGGTTCTATAAGCTTATATATCTATATCCAACCTTATTTAACCATATCTAACCTGATATATAGCTTTCATAGAAAAAGGACATGCTTTCTGCACTCCAAGCAGCTAAATCTAAGCTTCGAGAGTATTACTCTCGGACCATAGACCCCGCTCTCGGCAGCATATATGCATATAGGACGATCCTTGCCCCATAATATAAGCTTCAATTCTTTCAGTCTGAAGAATGGCAGGACGAGGACATTGACTATATGGAGATGTATAGATCAAGCTTACTGTTATGCAAGAAAATGGGAAACCTATTTTCTAAAGCAAAATAGTCTCCGGGCCTCGGCATGCCGGGACACCCCTGGGACCACCACCCGGGCAAGCAGATCTCCGGGCTCATGTCCGAGCATGTGTATAAGCACGAGCATGCCAGGGACAGTCCTTAAGACAAGATGTACGAGCCTCAACAAGCCGGGAACCGCCCCTGGGATTAGGCACGTGTCCGGACATGTGTCCGGGCATGAACCATATTCCATATCTTCCAGAAAGGTGCCAAATCCGTCATATTTACATATATGATCTACGAGGATCTAGAATATGCTGCAAACGTCTATAAATCTCGTATACGAGATCTATATGACTCGCTCTTATACGAGGTAGGCATATCATGATCATTATACTATGATCTAGACCCTATATCTATGGAATACTTAAGGAAGAAGAATAATCTATATTCTTCCTTCCTTAAGAATTAGTTTTGTCGTCAATATACACCATATTGATCTATAGTATCGAAATCAACTCCATTTCAGTATCATTTCATATTCATTTCACTTACCTCTTACTTCTGTTTCATTATCTTCTTACCTGGCCTATTACCTCCTTATACTTACAGGATCTGATTAGATCTTATCAACAAGATGACCCGATCTCGAGTCCACAAGCACGAAGATATACTGCAATTGAGCTAGCAGTCCAGTCTATGATGCCTGAAAAACCTAGCAGGTTCTCAACGCAATTAGATGAGCTAAAAGACTATCTCCAAGCTGGTATGACCCTTTAGTCTGATCCTTTTGGTCTGATCCTTTTGGTCTGATCCTTTTGGTCTGATCCTTTTAGTCTAATCTATACTAACTAAATTAGGGTTAATTGATGAGGAGCCCTCGGTTTTCTAGCGAAACAATCAGACTAAATACCCTATCTTAGCTTATATAGCTCGAGATCTCTTCTCTATTCTAGCTACTAGAGCTGGTATGGAGCGCTTATTTAATACTACTCGTGATATATGCCACTATAGACGTGGACGACTAAGCGCTTCAACTATAAAGGACCTTATGGTATATAACCGTACTATAAAGTTTAATATAGATATAGAAGAGCTTAGTCAGCTTATTCAAGCTCTTAAGATTGAAGAGGAGGCAGGATCAAAGGACTTAGAGACTCGAGTTTTACTCGAGGATATTAGTAATATCAAGGACCTAGACCTAGATAGGTCAGATAGCGAAGAGCTAGACCTAATTAGGCGGCCAGAAAAGAGGAAAAGAGTGGTTTCGTCCGAAGAATCTTTAGACCAAAGGGGTTCAGACGAAAGGGATTCTTCAGACGAAAGGTCAGATGATGGGCAATTACCCTTAATTAGGGTTTCTAGAAGGACCAGACCAGTACGGGATGACGCAGAATGGGCTTATTACTGATTGATAAGATTGATATAGGCGTTAGGGTGGTTTAAAGGTGTTCTTTGTGCTTAAAAAATAACAAAAAAAAATAGAAAAAATAGGTAGAAACCATAGAGTTTATACCTTAAAAGGCTGACTTTACGTTAACTATGTGTTATATATAAGGTAATTAAAGTGGTAATTTACCATCATAAAACCAAAAATTCCGCATATTTTATGAAAATTACACATAATTTTAGACCCACTTATCATGGGTACCCATGGGTACCCATAACCCATCAGCACCTAAATAGGTACCCATTTTTAGGCCCATACCCAACTCAACCCAAAACCCATACCCATATGCCGAAGCCTAAACTTACAAGAACCAAAGACTATTTTAATCAATTCATAACAATTCAGAACCAGGCCAGATCATCACGGGACTGCTACCAAAATGATCAGGAGAGCCTGAGGATTCCAAAAAATCGCTTAGATTAGTCATATTATACGTGGTTGTGGAGATATAGTAAGGTGAAGTTAGGGGGTCATATGGTGTTATTGCTTTAGGCCTTGAATTCAAGGATTTTTACAGAATAATACAGAACGGTATAAATACGGTGAAAAAGGCGGTCTAGGCGGCCCGGAATGTGGGGCAGAATCAGGTAAATTAAACCAATCATAGGCATGCGAGCCCTAGGTCGCTATAGCACGCCCTAACGTAATCAGTAAGCGAGTCGCCTATATAAGCGGCCCGCCTACCCTATCTAATTTTGATAATTCAAACTAGTGTAATTCAACCAGAATAACGTATTATTGAATATCTAAGCTATTTAATTAAATTTAGATAATACGTTCTCTTATAACCCTAAATATTACACTCTAAATACCTTAGTGGAGCTCGTCGTCGCGATTCTTGACCTTATAATTAACTGGTTGACTTAATATCTTAAGGTTTAAATTAAGGTATTATAGTAGTTTAAGTTAATTATTTAAGCTCACCTATACTTAAACCTTTATTTTAGACGATCTACTACCTCGATCGAGCCTACTTTCGCTTCTACTTCTCATTAGTAGTGTATAAATCGTGATTTTCTTATATAAGAATTATCGCGTTTTATATCATGATTTTATAATCTTTAATAAGCTAGTCTAAAACACGATTTAATAGGCTTTAAGGGCTCTTTAAATATTAATTTAATAGCTTTTTAATAGAAGATACTTATCGATAGAGTTACTTAAGCGTTTAAGGAGTTTTAGAGGTAAAATCTCGACTTAATTCGCTTCTATAACTAATTAGTAGTATTAGAGTCTAGATATAGATATTAAGCTTTAAGATAACTTAATTAGGGTCGTATAGATATAAACTAGTTACTATAAAGCTATTTTTAATCGTCTTTAATTTAAACGCTTTAAAATAGGTAGTTAGATATATATTAAGAAAGTTAAGCTTATTAATATAATTATAACTAAGCTATATCTATCTTTTAATAAGTTAACTATATATATACTTTAAAATAGTAAAATAACCTATATTAAGAGGTTATAAAAGATATAATAAGTACGTATGTGAAGGGCTAAAGTCGAGCTTTATTCAACTAGACTAGGCAACATGCTGTTTACATTAAGCTTAAGGAAGAAAGGTTATTTACATGTCCTAATGGTGATGTTCTGGTCCGGGTGGGTCCATTCACGTGTGCACACGTGATTCCCCACGGGCTCAGGCCCGTTACAATACCCCCCTCCTAGTTAGTGCGTGCCCATGGCCATGAAACGGGTCGTCGGTATAGATATAGAGACGTTCGTATCCATGCGTGTAGCCTTTGTCACGTCGCCATCGTTGCGCATGATATCGCCATATCCTCGTTCGTACAAGTCCAATGCCTCGCAGTCTCTCACTGAATCCACTGGTTCCCATGTTTTCTGGGCATACCCTGCCCATTTCACAAGTACCTGGCGTGTCCGTCCTCGTCCTTTCGGTTTCCATCGTGCCGCCACGATCTCTTCAATCATCCATTCGTCCTCGTTGTCAACTTTTATTGGCGGTGGCTGTGCGTCATCAATCGTCTGTGACGGGAGCGGGTCCATCGGGGCCGGCCGAACTAGTTCGACGTGGAACACTGGATGGATCCCACTTGGTGTGTCTAGTCGGACTGTATGTGGTCCCGGCACCTCGCGAACGGAGTATTTCGCGTGCAACCAGTCCAGTTTCTTTGATGGGCGTTCCGTACGGACGTTCTTTAGGTTTAACCAAACCTTATCGCCGACTTTATAGACAGGCGCGGCCTGTCGATGTCTGTTCGCCTGCTTCTGTTGTTCGTCTTGTGCGGTTGCAATTGCGGACTGGGCCCAATCCGTGGCATCTCTTAGGCGGCTAAGAAAGGCTTCTCCTGCTTTCTCTGGGGGCACTAGATTCTCTATATTACCCGGTTCGAGTCCGACCGGATCGATATGGTACCCGTGCGTAAAGAAGAAGGGCGATAGTCCCGTTGAGGATGCGTCACGATTATTGATTGCTGCCGCGACCATCGGTAGTAGCGCGCTCCAGTCGTCCTGCGCGTACGTTGTGAACGCTCGTAAGATCCTCTCAACTTCTTGGTTCGCTCGTTCCGTAGATCCATCCGATTGTGGGTGAAAGGCCGTTGAGAGACGTCTTTGGATTGATAGAGACTCGCACACTCGTTTCCAAAATCCGCTCACGAATTGGGGTCCCCGGTCGCTCACGATCGCTAGCGGTAGTCCATGATGCATATAGAAATGGGTGAGAAAGGCATTCGCAACATCCTCTGATGTGATACCCTTCATGCCCACTAATATAACTCCTTTTGTTAGACGATCCGTAACCACCAATAAGTTCGTCGATTTGTCCGATCCCGAAGGGGGTAGATCCGTTATGAAATCCACTGATATCTCTGCCCAGATTCGCTGGGGGATCGGAAGCGGTCGTAGCAGGCCATGTTTCGTATCCCTCCAGATCGTGTTCCTTCCACACACGTCGCAGTTCCGCAGGAACTGTCGTACATCCTTCGCCGCCCCTGGCCAGAAGAAACGTCGCGATAGTATCGCGTACGTGGCGTCTCTTCCAGGATGTGCCGTGATATGTGAGTCGTGAATCCTTTGGATAATGCCTGTACGGAGAGGTTCGCTTTCGGGGATCCATATTCGCTTCCGAAAGCGTAATAATCCGCGATCGTCCAGTTCGCATTCCGCTAGGCTTGTCTTCACGCCCATCTCTGTAGCCAGACGTCGTTCTCCGTGCTCTAGTGCGCGAGAGATACCGTGGTATATCTTGTCCTCTGCTCTCGCTCGCTTCCATTCGTCTTGGAGCCATGCTTCCTCGAAGACATGCACCTCGTCTTCGTGCCCGCCCGCCTCCGTACGTACCCGTCCTGGGCATATCTTGACTTTCTTGAACATCTTTCGGAAGCGGTTGGATAGTCTCTCGTCGCTCTTGCCTTGGGGGATATCCTGTTCCCTTCTTGAGAGGGCGTCCGGACGACTTGCTAGCTTCCCTGGACGGTATTTAAGATCGTAATCAAACTCCGTCATTAGTCCTGCCCATCGCATCTGCCGTTCCGATAGGTCACGCGCGCGGTTGAAGTAGCGTAAATTCTTATGATCGGTTAAGATCGTGAACCGAGGGACCATTTTCAGTTCGGCTCTCCACTCTCGTAGACTCTTAATAATAGCCAGTAGCTCCTTATCATGAATCTCGTAGTTTGCCTCGGCAGGACTCATCTTTTGTGAGTAGTACGCGCACGGTCGTAGGGTTCCGTCATCTTGCACCTGCGAAAGGACTGCTCCAGTGGCCCATCCGGAAGCGTCCGTCTCAAGCATGGTCGTGCGGCCTTCTTCGAAGTGGGCTAGGATCGGTGCGTTGATGAACAGCTCCTTTAATTCCACATATGCTTCTTGACAGGCGTCATCCCATCGGAATTCCGTGTCCTTCCCCGTGAGCCTTGTTAGAGGGGTCGCTATCGTAGCGAACTGTGGTATGAACGTGCGGTAAAAGTTCGCGAACCCTAGAAAGCTTCGTACGTCTTTCTTTGTCTTTGGTGCTTCCCACGACCGGATGGCTTCGACCTTCTGCGGGTCCACACGGAGACCCTTCCCAGCCTCCACGATGAAGCCTAAGTACTTCACTGAGTCGCGTTCGAATTCGGACTTCTCAATATCGCACTGAAGCTTCGCGTTCTGAAGCTTCCGTAACACTTGCTTAACCTTTCGTTGGTGATCCTCTCTTGACCCATTCGAATATATGATAATATCATCTACGTATGCTGATACGAAGTCGTCAACATACTCTTGGAGCACTTGGTTGATATATCGCTGGAACGTGGCGGGCGCACCGGTTAGTCCGAAGGGGGTCACGTTCCATTCGTATAGGCCATATCTCGTACGGAAAGCTGTCTTCCATTCCTCTCCCGGATGGATTCGGATCTTATGGAACGCAGCAATGATGTCCAGTTTCGTAAACCACCGTGCGCCGGCCATATTCCGTAGTGTCTCACGAATGAGCGGTAGTGGATACCGGTCCTTTATGGTGATCTCATTTAATCCTCGATAGTCCACACAGAAGCGTATCCCACCACTTGGCTTCCGCACAAGTAGTATCGGGGCCGCGGCAGGGGACTTACTAACACGAATGAAGTTCTTTCCTAGTAGTTCAGAAAGGGTCTTCCGTAATACTAGCAATTCTTCCTTATTCATGCCGTATAAGGGTCCGAACGGGGGCGAATGCTCCCTTCCTTGTTCGTCCTTAGTGAGTGGTATCCGGTGGTCAATTCCCGGGCGGTGCTCCGGTAGGGCGTCCGCGAGTCGTTGACTAAAAACGTCTAGGAATCTCCAGTACTGTTTCGGTAGTCGAGTCTTCGGGTCGATTAGTTCTTTCACCCGAAGCGCCTTGTCGATATCGGCCATCGTTATCTTCCCGATTTGCAGGTATTTTCTCGATTCCTTAGGTACGTCCTCGATCACTTCTTTGATCTGTCCGGCCGTAGCCTTTCGGATCTGAATCTTCTTCGTGCGTGCAGTGTATGCTTCTGCACGGTTCCAGCAGCGTATTCTCTCTCCTTGTCGTGTAAACACGTCTAGACGACCCTTCTGGGCGGAGTATACTCCTTTAACGTCTTTTAACCATGGATCCCCTAGGATCATATCGTCCTCTTGGTCCGGCACAACGTACGCGAACACTCGTTTATGCTGTAGACCGTGGACGTCCAACTCGAAGTATGTCACTTGGTCTATCTTGCCTATATTAGGCACTACTCCATCAAGGGTTCTTGGCGGAATGGGTACGCGCGGAAGGTTAAGGGAATCCACTATAGAAGAACTGACGGTGGCGTAGCCTTGACAGCCGTTATCAACTAACGCTCGGACGAATTCGATTCCATTCAGTCTAGCATCAACTAAGAACGGCTTTGTCTTCTTCTCTTTCTGTAGGAACTTCTCAACTTCCTTTCGCTCCTGGTCGCGACTGAGAGCAGGAGCTATTCTTTTCCGACTCCGTTTCTTCATGAGAGGACCCTTCCGTGGTGCTATCCGCACTACCACGCTTCGTACGGACCTTGCTAGAGCGGACGGGGCGTTCCTTCGATCGTTTAGGTTCCGGGCTTTCCTCGCGTGGTCCGTTCGCACGTGGGCGTGTGACTTTCACGGTGTTCGGGTGGCGTGCAGGTAGGTACGGACACTTATCGGTCCAGCAGCCGTCCCGTCCGCAGCGCAGGCAACGGCGCTCATCGCGGCGGAGGTCCATCTCTTCCCTATCAACCCAAACTGCGCGCTTCTTGCTTAGTCCACCGCTGCTTCGGCGCTCGCGCGGGTGCGTACTTGTCCGGTTCACTGAGAGTGTGGGCGTCCAGTCCATATCGTCTTCCTGGTGGTGGTGACGGCGGGGGAGGTTTATCTCTAGGGACTCCATATCTGAGTTGATCTCGTGTAGCCGTCCGATTAAGCTCGCGAAGGTAGTTGGAATACCTCGGTTCATCAGGGCCTTCGTCATCGTACGGTTAAGGGATCCGATCAGGATCTGCCGCTTTGCCTCGTCGTGCCACTCATATGCGCCCGCGTCCGCGAACTCTCTTTCTAATTGCGGTAGGAACTTTGAGAACTTCTGGTCTTCCTTCTGCCTCATTTTGTGGAGGCGCCGGGCCGCTCGCGCGCGGATATTTGGGTCCCCATAGATATTCTCGAGGTAATTAAGTAGATCTGTCGGTCCAGAGTCTTCGCGGTGAAGCTTCACGAACGTTCCTGCATTCTTCCAAGCTAACTTCTCCAGTCGCGAAAAGACGTACACGAACTGATCCGTGGGCGATCCGATCGCTTGTCCATCCACCCATAGTTTGTTTTCTATAGTGACTCGCCATGTTGGCCAGTCGCTCGTGTTTCCTCCAAACATTGCCGGGTCCGGAAGTCTCGCTCTTGGGCGGCCGGCCATCCGTTCTTGCGCTATCAGTGTCCTCTCTAGTTGCGCTCTTCCTGTTCGGGTATCTTCTTGGGGTGCTTCTGGGACGTCTTCGGGGTCGCCCGCACCGGTTACTGTCGTCTCAGACGGGGTCATGTCCGTCAACTGGCGTATTCTTTCTTCCAGGGTAGCGATCCGCTCTGCCTGGGCATCCTGTGCGACCGTGTGAGCATATTGGCTAGCGTGATATTGCTCGGTAAGGCGCTGCAGGGCTTCGTTCTGGCTATTTGCGTGTTGGCTCTGCTCCTGGGCGAACCGTTGGAACCAGCTCGGGGGACTATTTGATTGTAGTCCATCCATCCTTATCCGTACTCGTATGATCGTGGGCGCTTCGCACAATATCCGTTTGTGGGCGCGTTCTTCGTCTTTGCTTACTTCTGGTATGCGAAACCAGGGGTGTCCTTTACGACGGCGATTATGCGCGGTCGTCTTCTAACGCTCTGGTCAGGGGATACTCTTATCCGTAAGAGGAAGCTTAATGTATGTGAAGGGCTAAAGTCGAGCTTTATTCAACTAGACTAGGCAACATGCTGTTTACATTAAGCTTAAGGAAGAAAGGTTATTTACATGTCCTAATGGTGATGTTCTGGTCCGGGTGGGTCCATTCACGTGTGCACACGTGATTCCCCACGGGCTCAGGCCCGTTACACGTAGGTATATAAATTAGAATCACGTCGTTTTAATAGTAAATTTAGTTAAATTCTAGAGTTAAATAGCTTCTATAACTGTTAAGAACTAAGAGTCGATATCTCCCTTTTAACCTTAAGAAAGTTAAGGGAAGAAAGATATATTAAAGCTAATAAAGACTAATAGTATTTAAAGTCTATCTAGAATCGCTAATCTTAAAACGCTAGTCTTTTAGAATCCCCTATATCTATCCCTTATTAAAGGTTTTTACCTTAAAGATAATTATTAGAGGGAGGCTATATCTAGAGACACCTATATACTTAATTAAGATTATCTACTTATAATTTCTAGGTTATAAAAAAGCGCGCTAACTATAATATTCTACTCTTATTACGACTTTTGCGGTCGCGATAAGCCCTATCGCGAAACCTATCTTATTAAAGTTATATATATTATCTAGATCGATACTATTTTCGAGGATTATCTTTTAGACTAGATTAAACTAGTCTTTGACTATCTTAGGATCCTTATACTTTACGCGCTTATAATTATAGCGTCTTAAGAATTAGGTCGAGAGGTTTAGATAACGCTTAACGTAATTATAGACCTATTTTTTACCTATAGTAAGTAATAGGGTTATATCTTAAGTAGCGAGAAGAAGATTTATAGTCTCTTATATAGTATTAGGTCTCAGGGCCGCTTTATATATATTAAGAGATATAATCTAATTCTTAAGCGTATTCTCCTCGATTTTAGTTAATTTAGATAAGTTTGTGTGTAATTTGACGCGATTTTTGATACCTTTGAGCCGGCCTCGGAGCGTCGATCTTAGCACATCGTATATAAGCGCTGCCTCGCGGATAGATAATTTTTCCTAGTTTTTGATAGCTTATATTATAACCAGGATACGACCCTCTTGTTTAACCAATTTTTGACGATTTTAAGAGCGAATTAGGGGCATAGTAGTGGTTAAAGAATAGAGGTCTGATTAATTACCGCGTTTTTAGATAGGGTAGGCGGGCCGCTTACATAGGCGACTCGCTTACCGATTACGTTAGTGTAATTCTATAACTCATCGCTGGGTGTCTTTATATAATCCTTAGCTACATTTAATACCTTAGATTCTGGGCGAGAAACAATAACGTGGTCCGTAAGCGAGTGAGCCATGTAAGCGAGTGAGCCACCCAATCAATTTTTCGCGTCTCCAGGAACACGTCTATCTTTAACCCACCACCATGCCTCCAAAACGCAGTATATCAAGCCAGGATTCTATCCAATAAGAAGGCCGTATATTGCTTGCTATAAAAGCTATAAAAAATAAGGAAATTGCCTCTATATGGTAAGCCGCGAGCCAATTCCAAGTCAATCGCTATACGCTCACGCGTCGACTCCGCGGCACCACAAATCGGGCTGAATCTCGCGCCAATGGTCATAAATTGACTAAAATTAAAGAGAATATCCTTATACAACGGATATTATCTCTAGATCTTCGTGGAGCAGCCCCTACATAAGCTCACGTACGAGAGATAGCTAATATTCTCCTCGAAAAGCGTGGTTCCACCCAGATTCAAACCGTTGGCGAAAAATGGGTGTATAACTTCATATAACGTCATTAAGAGCTCAATTCACGCTTCTTAAGACGATACGACTACCAGCGAGCACTATAAGAAGACCTAAAGATCATTTAAGAGTGGTTTAACCTTATCCAAACCATAATCCAGCAATATAGTATCCTCGCGGACGATATCTATAACTTTAACGAGACTAGATTCGCGATAGGGCTTTATTTAACACAAAAAGTGATTACCCAGGCAGAATACTACGGTCGGAGATCAGTTTTATAGCCAGGAAATCGTGAGTGGGTAACCGCAATCGAGTCAATTAGCGCGTTAGGATAGGCGCTTCCACCAACGGTAATCTTCAAAGGAAAGCAATATAATCAGGCCTAGTTCGAAGAACTTCCACACGATTAGCGCTTCGAAGTTAGTGATAATAGATAGACGACCAATAAGATAGGCCTTCGCTAGCTTCAAAAACAATTTATTCCATCAATAACTCACCGTACGCGTGGGCGATATCGACTTCTTATTCTTAATAGACATAGAAGCTATCTTACGTCAAGATTCGATCAAATTTACGCGGATTCTGATATTATTCCACTCTATATGCCGGCGCACTCTTCGCATCTTTTATAACCGCTCGATATTGGATGTTTTGCAGTTTTAAAGCGCGCGTACAGCAACTTTATTAGCCAAAAAATGCGGCTTAGAATTAGCCATATCGACAAACTCGGCTTCCTTCTAGCCTATCCAAAAGCTCGTGCTGAAGCCTTTAAATTCAACATAATCCAGAATAGCTTTTAAGCAGCAGGATTAGTACCATTTAATCCTAAGCCAGTACTATCAAAGCTTAATATTCAACTTCGTACGCCGACACCTCCAGCAAGCCGCGGTAGTCAAACAAGCATATTTCATCCACATACACCCGCGAACGTCGACGAGCTTTATAAGCAAGCATCCTCAATCAAAGCTTTCCTTAAGCAACGCTCAAGAAGCCCTCCGTCACCATCTCAAACCGCTTTAAACCAGCTTATCAAAGGCTGTCAAATTGCTATACAGAACGGCATCCTTCTCGAGGCAGAAAACAAGCTACTACGTGACGAACACAATATACAAAAGAAAAGACGTGAACGTACGACTAGATAGATAGCACACGATGATGGTCTATCCGTACGAGAGGCTCTAGAGCTCCAGGAGGCTCATAATTCGTTCTTTTAAGCAAGACCGGGTCCGCGGGTGCCTCCAGCACAGGCCTCGGAAACACCAAAACCGCGGGCTTTACCTAAATGTGGTAATTGTGGTGAAATTGGCCATAGAAAAACAGCATGTCCAAATAGAGTTATATGAATATAAGGCGTTATATGGTTGATATATGTGCATATAAGTGTAGGAAAATTGATTAGGTGGCTCACTCGCTTACATGGCTCACTCGCTTACGGACCACGTTAAAAGATAGTTTTGAATCATTACCACTTATTTCCATAAACCGAATTCCTCCTCTCACCCAAAAAACGAAAGTCCTAATATAAATGCATTGATTTTTGAGAAATATGAAGCGTTCAGTAATGCCGCTTACCAATAGTATACAGCATCTGTCATACTACTAGTAGTTTTTTATACAGTGCAAAGCTCTATTTTATTCTATTGCTTTAGCTTCTAACCATCTACTTTTGAGGCAATTCGCTGCCAAGAGAGTATCACGCCATGTCACTAGTCGGCCTCACCGGCATATACAAATACCTCTTATTAGAAAGCTTCGCTAGTATTTCACCTCCCTGGCTATCAGATCATGTTGCCACTCCATTACTTATCTTTGTTATCATCTACATACCCCATCTTTGCCGGAAATAGTAGCCATAGAGCTAAGTAGTCAATATGATTCATCAGGGCTCATGTACTAGTATATTAACTCTGTACAGACTCGTATGTAGCCTTCCATTATCAGTATTGAAACCTGAAGCCCGGAAGATTTTGCGTTTAATTTCCTGGCCTAGCCGGAAGTTACTGGTACAGAAGTTGAGCATATTGCAATAGCTTTGTTACGTTGTTATTTCTGACATCAAACTTTAGAGAACGTAGGCATTTAAAAGAAACAGCAAAACCGACGTAAATTCAAAATTGACATGAAGCCGAAATATAAAGAGTGACTCTGCAAATGGCTAGATATTGCCATGGAAATAATATGGCTTGAAGGCAGGCGCGCTAGTAATCCACCGGAACGGCTTTCTCGAGCTCTTCCGGATAGAGGGAGTATATCGGGTCCAGATCGTTGACTAGCCCACACCCAGGATCAGAGGCGGAATAACCAATAAATTGCTGAATATGACGATCATATTTCATGAGAACCTCGCGAGGGATAGCAAGATACATCTTGAGTAGATTTGTTAGCCTTCCGAGTGTCAGAAATGCGTCCAGGAACTTACATTATCCTCCTGGCGCAGCCAGCCGCGCGTGACGAAAGTACTATAGACAAGCCTATGCTCATTCGCAGTTGTATTGGCAGATCCACCATGAAAGCAAGATGCAAACATGAAGAAGGCGTCTCCTTTCTTGAGCTCCGCTTGGACTGTAGCAGACTCAGGTGGCGGACTCTTGCGCTCATAGTTTCCCCTGTGCGGTATCCGTGGTCAGTTCCAAGTCATCTACATGCAAATGAACTTTCTTGCTCATATAGTTGCTATTTACCATAAGTGAGAGCCCGGGATGAATCTAGTCGCCCCATTGGCCTTGGTAGACGCGGTTCCTGCGACAAAAACACCAACGGCGCTTTCACGGTTCATATCACGCTCATCATCCCAAGGCGCGGGAACTTCGTTGTGCACATTATGGTGCAGATAGTCATCTCGGTGCAGTGGTTGAGCCTTCGCTCCTGGTCCTATACACATAGCTGCGCCAGTATGAGCCTGGGGCTTGGAGACGGACTCTTTCCACTTTTCTCCCCACCAGAAAGAGTTGCGTGTAGTAAGGAAGTGATCACAAACCGCCTGATACAGCGGGTGCATCAGTAACTCGCGGGTGTAAGTCGGACTGTTGGCAATGAGCGAGGTGCATTTCTTTGTCTCCTTCTAGAGAAACCTGCCATATTAGCCTACTTCCAATTCTCACTTTAATGTATGTATCTTATCTGGGTAGTTGTGTGTCAAGTACCGGGAAGAATTCGCCAGCCCAGGATTGATCACGCTCAAGCTGTGGTCCTATCTCCTTGTTACACTTATCCATGGTTTCCTCCGATGCATAGTTCTCAATAATAACACCACCATCGCGCTTCAAAAGGAGAATAAAATCTTCAGCAGGCGCAGTGACAGGTAGTCGCTGAACCCCAGGAGGGAATCGATTCGTAATGATCCCAACCATTTTGCGTATGGTTTAATCTGCCGTATTTGAAGTAAGAAATAGTCGGATAAGTTCAAAGTGGTTCGAATTCTGACTACTTAGTAGGAGTGATTAGGGATTCAGCGGCATTTATATGCAGTGACCGAGTCAAGACAGAAAATGAAGATTCAGTCAACTTGAACGCAAATGTGTTTCTCAGCTCCGACCAGTATTTCGAGATCGGCGATAGTAACTGCCGAGAGAAAACATCATTCTTCGAGAGTGAAATTCTGGTTCCCGAAAAGGCACATGTTCCATACCCATTCCCCCAAAGCGCGTAAGCCGAAAAGATTGAAAACTCCCAACACCAGTTTGGTATCAGAAGGCGAAGCATTCCACGTCATCAGACTAATCCTATGATAGTAGACAAAAACTCCCCAGAGCTTGAAAGTAGAGAGTGTGTAGGAAAATGCGATGGGTCCGGCTCACCCGGCCGCAAGATCCGGAAAGCTCCACTCGGTAATTGACCAACCGATGATCTTCAGTGTGGGTCTAATATCGTGCGCTGGCAACCACCAAATGCGGTAAAAGAAAGCGCATTGTAACGTCTCCACTGCTGACTGTCATGTGGATCATGGCCCGCGACATTGGACCTCGTATAATACCCTGTCCATGCATTCTTCCACGTTGGGGCTTCGACTCATTCACAAAAGTTAGAATCCGAGGTCGATTTTCTGTTAGTTCCAATGGCGCAGTCAAATGAATGGCATAAAATGCTTCGGGGAGGGTTGTTCTGGGCTTGGGATGAAGACCTACAAGCGAATCGGACTCGATGCAGAAAGGCTTGTGAAGAGTTTAATGCCGCTTCGAATGCTTCGCGGCGCCGGAAAGTAGAGCTATGGAGAGCGTAACAGACCACCTACCACTACCTTCGCTCATCTAGTCTGAACATAGACCTATTTTTCCAACTTAAAATCCGCAATTTGCTGACTATGGCCACTTAGTATAATCATGGATTCGCGACCATTGCCTCCTGTTCATTCGGATGCAGCGGAAGACGAGGCTCTTTTTGAGGAAACAGATCCCTTTGTGGATGGACCCATTTCCGTCGATCACGGACTGAACTTCAAAGTCGGCAAAGGGACTTTTCTTAATTTTAATCTTCTTGTACTCGACAGCTGTCTAATCGAAATTGGTGAGCGTGTTTTATTTGGGCCAAACGTGCGTATCTATGGTGCAACTCACCCTCTAGACCCTGCCGTTCGGCGCGGATTAAAGGGGCCTGAGGCAGGGAAGGAAGTGCATATTGAAGACGATGTTTGGATTGGAGGCAGTGTCATTGTCCTTGCAGGCATCCGCATTGGCCGTGGCAGTACAATTGGAGCAGGCTCCGTAGTTACAAAGGTAAATTATCTTGTATCACCTTCACTGCATTCAATTAACAGGTCTAGGATGTCCCTCCTTTCCATTTCGCCGCCGGTAATCCAGCAAAGCTCATCCGTCGCATTGAGACTGAAATGGACTCTACCAGACCTTGACTTTCCTTTCGCTTGATTGTTCACTTTTCCAATTCTACCTCTTGAGGATGATTCCTTCTCAAATCAATAAGTATAGTAAGAATATAGACTCAATGATATCAAATACTAGTACTTTTGCCTATACTGTGACCTGTATCTCCCTCAAGTTTGGACCGGTCGAATCTCACCATAATCGGCTGGTTACAGAAGCATGGATTCATGTTGTCATCCTCGCTCGTATTACTAAAAATAAAATACTTCCTCGCAAACTCTGTTGAATTATTAATTTCCCCGTAAATTCATGCGTGGGTCCATATTCCCCGGATTTCATCTACCCGGGAACGAGACACATTGCGGTACTTCCTACCAGAAAAGAAAGACAGATAAGGGCGGCCCAGCCTTACACCCATATTTGACCTGATTATCGGCCTTGCCGAAAATCTAAAATCCGGAGTCCTATGCTCCATCCCAATCGAAACGTTCGGATAGAGGATGAACATTCCCTCCCTATCTTCAAGCCACGGGATTACTGTCCAAAGAGGCAAGACCTCGAGCTCAATGCCTTGTCTAGACTATTTTTTATCTTGGTGAAGTCAGCAGGGGCTTCTACATTATCTATCGCGGCAGTATCGGTCGTGATACAAATGTCGTTCGATATTAAAAAGGGGATTTCCCCGGCGATCTACAGCAAATTAATTTCGTATTCAGGGAGACTATCTCGCATAAGGGTTATCATTCCTGACACTCAATTCAATACTGAGACTACACAATGGAGGATACCAAAGATCACAACGGTCTCACAAGGGATTTGAAAATAATTATTTCGCCTGAATCCGACGTTCAGCCGGGCATGTCAAAAAACTTGAGGTGCTTGGATGATGAGATTCTCCGCGCTCAGGGCCATGAAGCGGTGTTGAAGCGGTCTTTCACGCTAATCTCATCACTGGGTCTTGCATTTGAGTAAGTCTCCTTTACGCTGCCGAGCACTATTTCCCATGCTGTCTTCAAGCTGATGGAAGTCATTAGCATTACGAACTCATGGGTGGGTGCCTTGAGTAACTTCGGGCAGGGTCTGAGGTATGGTGGATCGCAAGTGGCTCTCTTTTCTATCATAGCTGCTTGTGGTGTGCAATGGATTATCACCCTGGGTTTATCGGAAATAGCATCTGCCTTTCCTTCATCAGGGGTATGACGATTTCATTCATGCTATCACTATCAAGCTAGGCTAACTATCTATGATACTTCGACAGGGCCAATACCATTTTGTATACATCATTAGCCCAGAGAAAAGCAAAAGGTTTGGGGCGTTCGTGACAGGCTGGATGTCTATTTTGGGTTGGTGGATTGGAGCTTGCTCTGGTCTCTCACTTACCTCTACATCAATATTGGGGTTGGCGCAGTTCATGCATCCCAGTTTTGAAATTAAGCAGTGGCATGAGTACTGTGTTTACCTTGCTACTCTTGTTGTGACAGGTCGGCTTTCTTCATTCACTAGCATTCTTCCAATATGTGAATCTTCGCTAATCTATCTTCATCGAATAGTAACTCCCGTCATCGTATGCCCGCGGCAAATGCCGAGATTCACTTCTTGGGGACTCTTTCTCACGCTATCTGGCTTTTTGATATGGCTGGTGGTAATCCTCGCGATGCGTACACAGACTAACAGTGGGGAGACAATGTTTCAATCCGGCCAAGGGACTAGTGGCTGGAACCCCGGCACTGCCTGGATGCTGGGCATCCTTAATTCTATGTACTGCTTCACCGGCACTGACGGGCCAATTCATATTGCGGAGGAAATGTTTTCACCAGGCCGAAGGCTTCCTCAAATAATGTGAGCCTTTTTCTACTTTTGTTATATTACTTATATCACCCTTTTCCATATTTCATCCCTCGATGGGCTAACATTCAACAGGAATCTCACCATGGCCATAGGTGTTGTGACAACGGTACCCATTATTGCAGTCATGATGGTTTGTATGAAAGACATGAACGGGGTAATGAATGCAGAAATGCCTGCAATCGAGCTATTATATCAGGTGTCAAACTCCAGAGACGTCTGTGTTGGACTAACTGTGCTTCTGATTTTCATATACGCATCTAATCTTCCACCACAGTGGATTACCTGTGGAAGACTCCTTTGGTCCTTTGCCCGAGACCGAGGTACTCCATATGCAGAGTTTTTTAGTTATGTCGATGAAAAACGACAGTTTCCTCTTCGTGCTACACTGGCTGCAACAGCGTTCGGTGCAATCTATGGGCTGTTATATCTTGCCAGTACCACCGCATTCAACTCGATCATCACATCTGCCGTATTCCTTTTAAATTTGAGTTACGCCGTTCCACAGGGGATTATGGTGTTCCGTGGCCGTGATAAATGCCTACCTCGAAGGCCCCTTAATCTCGGATTGTGGGGATATCTGTGCAATGTATTCGCTCCACTCTGGATCATGATTATGTGTGTCTTGGTTTCTATGCCGCCGGAACTTCCAGTCTTCACAACATCAATGAATTACACGGCGCCGATCCTACTGGGCCTCTTTCTGATCATACTCTGTTTCTGGTTTACCACGGGTAGACAATTTGAGGGACCGTCCATTAACTGGGAAGCTTTGAACCTCAACAATGAGTGTGAAAATCACCCTGAGTGATTTCAGGTAGTTTCATTATTCATTACCGACTTGGATACATGATATGTCCAGCTTATGCTTCACCGGTGTCTGTAACGATCAGAACCTGACTCTTTTGCCTCTTTAGGTCTAGCGCAGCTCTCACGGCTTATCCGCGGAGCCCTTATCTTCCTGTTTTCTCTCTTTCTCACACTTAGTATTATATTAAAATATTAAAATATTTTTTAACACCTACTATTTCCAAACCATCACTATACCCTATTAAAAACATCTAAGAGTCTAATATTAAAATCTGCTAGAGATAAATACCTAACTTAGAACTTCTTAAATTTTCAGTAGGGTTATACGAAAAAAAGTGCTTATAGTCTACTTTGGTAAAACACTTATAGTCTACTTTTGCTAAGCTTTTTTTCCTATACTTAAGAGCTTAGGGTAACTTATAGTCTACTAGATTACGCTGACCCCTATAGGGTAGGGCACGCGGATATTACTTAGATGTTATAAAAGAAATAAGCAGTTATTATATATTAGATAATTAGATTAAATATCCCTAGCTGGTAAGGAATAAACAGTCCCCATATTAGCCCATCGTAGACATCCGGAAACTCAAACTTTCAATTTTGGGCGGTTGTCATCGCTTTCAACCATGCACCTAAGGGGTGCGATATCCCCTCCCACATTCGACTATTATCTCTGCTCGCTTACACTGCTAGAAGCACCATCGGAACTAGGGATGAAGCCTTGGGCAATTCCGTGAGTCAACTGTGAAGCCGAGCTTCCTCCGGGCACGCTGTTGACGAAGCCGTGGACGAGGTCGTGAGCAGTGCCTACTGTCTTCTGGTTAATTTCATCAAACTCAGTGATGGCTCGGTTCAAAAGGCCGGGGTTTTCTTTGGTGGAAGGTTGCTGTTGCGGTTGACCATCCGTAAGGCCCTGATAGCCTGGCATGCTGCTTTGCTGATCAACGGCATTGGTTGGGGGACCCCCATTGGGCACAAGGGCAGTTGCACCAGCGGCTTCGCTGTAAGTCGCTGGCTTGGTGGGGTCAGCCGTGCCATTGGCGTACTGCGACGCATCAGAGCCGTTAGGCATGAGCTTGGAGAGTTTGTTCTTGATAAACTCGTCCTGCTGCTTCTTCAGAGCATTGTAGTTGATGTCACTGGCAACAGCAGCAGCGAGCTTGGGAGCGCGGAATACGCCTTTTCCCACGCCATCGAAGTGAACCTTCCAGGCTACAAGAACATGTTAGTATCAGTTCTACTCTGGGTAGTCGCATAGGAGCAAAACTTACTCGTTGGGTCGGTGGTCAAGTATGACCAGCTGTCGTTGAGATACGCCCTGTCGCCATTGATCTGAATGTGCTTCAGAGTTCCCATTTTACCAGGAGCGGGGCGAAGGTGCTTCAGACTGCCGCACACCTTGACAAGGGAACTGATGAAGGTAATGGCAATTTCGCGCCCGAGACAGGCGTGAGGCCCGTAGCCTAAGTGGATGTAGGCGCTCTCTGGCCGGTCAAGTTTGAACTGATCCGGCTCAGGGATGGCATCAGTGTCCCTGCATGCGGGGCCCTACTCAGAGTGAGATAGTCAGCATTTGTTTCAGTTATCTATTCACCGGACTTGGTATCCCTACAAATAGAGCAATAACCACATCACCAGGCTTGTATGTCTTTCCATCAACGGTGGTCTCGCTGACACAGGCACGGATGTCCCGCTGATTGCTAGTAAGTCTCTGGGCCTCAAGAACATATTTACGCAGCTCCTTGTCAGCAGACTCGGGATTCGAGCTTGAAGAAAAATTTTGGATTGCCTCCCAGTGGTGCGAGTTCTCCTCTTGTAGGAAATAGTTCAAGATGTCGGCAAACTAGAGGGGTTTACCAAGTTAGAGACAAGTTGTTTCCATGCAAAGATAGAACCAAGGGGAGTAGAGTGGGCACAGACCATTCCAATTGGCGCACCAACACCAGCGACAGCAGTCAACCAGCAAATGTCGGCAGCTTCCTCTGGAGACTTTCCAGCGGAGATAAGTTCCTTGACGACGTTCTGACCATACCACCTCAAAGATCCAGTCTTTGTTTTTGCTTCAGCTTTCTTGCTGGCCTTGCTGAAAAGACCACCGACGAAGGGGATCTTTGACGTGATGCTAGTCACAGCCCCGGTAATGGCTCCAGTGGCTTTGGATACGATTCCTTGGGTGTCGCTAACTGGGTTTGATCCACCCAAGATAACCTTGAGGGTGGTCTCAGTCAGAACCTTAGATCCTTCACGGGCTTCCTTTCTGCGCGGCAATGCCAGAGCAGGATCGAAGTTGTTGAAGCCAAAAGTGCGAACACTCATAAGGTACGTATAAAGCTCAGTAGAGTTTAGACTACCTCCCTTGTTCTCATCGGTCTTCAGGTCCAAGCAGAAAAGATCGGCCATGATACGGGTATTCAGAGGAATAGCGATGCTACAGGCCTATCAGTAATCATGTTTTCAAAAGATGCTGGTGATAAAGGATGACTTACTCCCGGATAATATCAAGCTGGTTCAAATCTTTGCCGAGGCTGAGAGTCTCATTATCCAAGAGCTCCTTGCCAACATGCATCGTTGTTTGAGAAAGCAGCTGCATAAACTCAGGCGGGCTGAACATGATTTCCTTGACCAAGTTTCTCTGAGCTGTATTCGCAGCAGCATCACCACCCAGCATGTAAGAGTCGTACTTCTTGCCAGGGGTCATGTCATTGAGGTTCTTGGCCCAGATGACGCGGAAGTTCTTCTGGTCACTCAGAATCTTAGTCACGGCGGAGTACTTGGTGGCTACGTTGGGAGTAGGTGGAGGCGATGGGTCCTGAAGAGTGTACTGGTCAATAGTTCCGATTTCACGTGCAATCTGCTCGTTCATCTTGCGAGTGAACATTGGCTGTGTGCAGTGCAACGAGTTGTAAGGGAACCAGCCGGGGAATGCACGCTGGAATAGCTTCCAAAACATCGATCCTCCAAGGCTGTGGGTAAAAGAAACGTCAATAAATTCTGTGGATAGAGATAGGAAGCAATAGTACTTACATATCATAATCCTGCTGGACTTCCTGGTATCCCCATGCTGTGAGATTTGAAGCAGTGTAGTCCTATAGCCATTTTTAGTACTTTTTTCTCTCTAGGTGTCTTTGTGTTCGATCCACAGTCACTTACCACAGTGAGGAATCGATCAGATCGCACCAAACTGACAGCATCACTGAAAACAGCGCGACCAACAGTGTATGGAGGGCAACCGCCACAACCTAACCCATTAATTAACAGATATCAACGGTCGTGGATGAGATTTGCTTACCAGGGTCCAAGCGGGGCTTTCCATCCTCAAGGAACAGACCAGGATACATTTCAACCATGTCAGGGTGATCGTAGAGCTTGCGCATGAGGTCAGCAATTTGAGGGTCGGGGTTGATATCCTCAAACGTGTCGTGGCGCTTGAGTCCAAAGAAGCTACGCATCTCATTCAAAGACGCGAGGTTCCACTTTCTGGAAGTCATAATGCCACTTATTTCAATCATCCGGAGGGCTTTGGGAACCATTCGGGCGTTGAATAGACCAGCAGGGTCTTCCATACTCTCCTTCATGATATTCACAAGCTCAGCGTCGTCAAACTTGCCATTCGCACCACGCTTCAACCCATCGAAGGTGCGCTCTGCTGGGTCTTCGGGAATGCTCTGCTCAAAGCGCAAAAGACCCTGAACAAAGTCTTGAGGTGTGAGCTGATCGAGTGGCTTGTCTGGGAAGATCTTCTGCATGAATTGGTTTGTCCACTTTTCATCGCGTTGAGAGATGACAGAGTGGAAACGGTACAGGAGGTTGAATTCAGCAGAGACCTGGTTGCCGATGCCACGCGGGACACCCTCAGGGTCAAACATTCTGCCCACCTCAATACGGGGGTCAAGGGTCCAGTCACTGGCAGAGTGGTGGGTGTTGGTGAGGCCACGAAGGTAGTCGTGCAAAGAGATGTTAATATAGAGACCATTGGTAACACTAAATCCACGGTCAGTACTAGAAGCTTTGCGTTTGAGGAATATTCATACAGTCTAGCAGTCTGGAAGATGTCCTCATCTTGCTGTGCGAGAGCTGCCTTTTTGTCCTCTTCCGTTTTGGTAGATGTCAAAGTGAAGCGACCATTTTCATTGACGTTCAGGAGAACATCTGCAACATAGTTGTGGAAACGGCTGTACATGACAAGCATCACATTGACACCAGGAGGCTGTCCAAGGAGACGCTTCTCAGCAAAAGAATCCGGTTTGAGTAGACCACGCTGCATGGTCCGGATGCTCAGCTGGTCATTGAGATTTGAACCATACAAGGGGGCGAGGTCAAGGTAAGAAGAGGTGTCCGAGATACTAGGATCAACACGGTTGGTCCGGAAGCAATCTATAAATGTCAGTAAACGCCGAACTTACGGCGATTGTCCTTGATTCTTACCATGAATAATGATCGTCGCATGGTAGAATAGAACGGATGAGACACCAGCTGGGTTCTCCTTGAAGGTATCATCGCTACGAGCCATGAGCACTCGAAGATGTCAGCGTGGCTATAAAAACATTCGATGGTAGGAGAAATAGCTTACAGTCAAACAGAAGACCAGGGTCAGGGGGAACACCATGCAGGTGCTTCATCTTGGGGACTGTTCTCGCATATGGGCTTCCAGCCTTACCCAGGTCAGGTTGAAGGGGGTTCTGTATCATAGCTATTAATGAATCCACTCATGGAAACTTAATAGAATAGCCAACTTACATTGTAGCTTCCGTCTGGGGTTCGGTACTGGAATTTGTTGCCCATATAACTCAAAGGAGGGTGCTGCAAGCTCTTCCACAGAGTGTCGATAATAATTCCAGTGAGTTTGCCTCGCGCCTTAGAGGTACGGGGCAAGGACGCTGCAATTGCAATCATCTTTTCCATCTATAATAAATGGTGAGCATCATGTTCATCATCCCATTTGCATCTTCCAGTACTAGTACTTACAGTCATATCTCGATCATTGATCGGCTTTCCCTTGGCCTTGGCCACCTCAAAGAGTGTGCGAAGGTCCTTGAACCCACCCTTGAGTCCCATAGACTTCAGATCAGTGGCGATTCCCGTGGCCATGGCAGTAGGATCACCGTACGGCTCTCCTGCCTGGTAGTTCTCATCATCCTCTTGCTCGGCGATCTTTTTCTTGTTAAAAATCTCCCATTTGGCCGGGTTGAGCTTCGAGGATATGCCAGGTGCGATTCCAGAAATACTACTCAACGCTGACTGTGTGCCTTTAGGCACATGTATCAAACTTTCAGGTAACGGTATGAGCTTTTCCAGGAGAGGGACCTTTCTAAGCATGCCGATTCCAGGGACCTTGTTGACATATTCGGAAACCTTGTTCTTGAACAAGTCCAGGACGCCTTTGTCATCCTTCTTGATGAACTTCAAGTAAGCGGCATAAAGGAAGAAACTGAAAACTGTAGCCAAAACTCCACTGAGGCCAAACTTTGTGAGCATTGATTTCAACCAGACTTGATCCTTGGTTCCGAAGAGAGAGGCCCCGGGGAGCGAGGACAATCCAGGAAGGGAAGAGACCCCAGGAAGCGAAACTTTAATTCACGAGTTAGTATAGGCCGGGTCCGTATTTTGTTGATATCATATACTCACGCTTGGACGGAGAAGGCAGGCTTGGAGCCCAGTTCAGAGGGTTCCAAGAGGATCCCGGGGATGCCTTGGGGATAGCCTCGCTAAGTCCCATATTGGGGGGAGATTGTAATAGGGTATGTCAAGTGGCAATTATTAACAGAGAGTTTGAAGAATCAAAGGTGCTCGAGAGCCTTGCAATGATTTGAATTGAAAAGTTCTTTTTGGAAATGGACATAGGTTGTAAGTTTAAGTATGTTCATGGTGACTGTGCATATCTTTCTACCTCGACGCACAGTGATGCATTTGGTCATGGATCCAAGAAATCACCAACATTGGGTCGCAGCGGCATTTCCTTTTTGGCAATATTTAGAAAAATCCCCGTCTGGTCAACGATAAACAGTTGCGGCTTTTCCTAGCGATAACAGACTGGGGACGATGCTTGCGTTCTGATGATACATAGTACCAGTGTCCAAAGCGAACTTCACATGCTAACTACCAAGCTAATAGAAGACCAGATGTTACAAAATTAATCATTATTCAGTCATGTTGAGCATCATCCACCTACCAGAGTATTCCAAAGGGATTATCGATGATCTCATAGCCCATGGACAAGCATAGTATGGCTCAACCATGGTGCTTATCAAAATTCGACGGTTGCAAACGTAGGGATGCAACAGGCAAGCGATATCAGCGACGTTACGTCTTATAACGGTCTCGAACAGACGATTTCAGCTGCAAAATCCCAAGTCTTACTTTGGACTATTATGTCACATTCGCAGCCCGCCATGCGAGAGTTCCGCGTTTCCTAGGATCATCGATCCCTTCCGCTGTTGTTCCAATTCAGCTTTTCAATCTAGCTGATAATGCACGGATCATAGCAGATTTTGTTGCCATTTCAACGCTTGATCATTAAGGTTTACATAGCTGGAAACGGAATGATGGTGCGCAAAAAGGTAAAACTATCACCAAGTGGGGCCTGCCGTGATGTCTTTAGGCGTCATGAAAAGCTTGTGCACATATACATGGTCAGAGACTTCTTTCTCAGGCAAATCATATATACTGGATGCAATGGCTTCCCTTTATCTCTCTAGTATTTGTAATTTACCCCTTTTTAAGACCTTTTCTCGTTCAAATACCAAAGTCCATCTTGGCACAGTATTGAAGCCCATACTTACCCACTATGCCTCACGCAACCGACGAAACTGAAAATTCTACCAATGCTTCATCTGGCCCACGCCGGATTATTCTTTGCTTTGATGGCACCGGGAACCACTTCCAGGGCAATGAGTCAGACACCAATATTGTGAAGATCTATCAGATGCTTGATCGACACAAGGAAGGTCAATTCCATTATTACCAACGTGAGTTGCCCACTCAGTCTTTCGTTCGTATCCTTTTAGCTAAGCACTTGGGCAGCGGGGATTGGTACCTACGTCAAAGGTCAAGGTAATAGTGCGACACGCGGGAAGATCTTGCCCAAAGTCAAGTCAAGTATCATCAGTACAGTCGACCAGGCAGTTGGTACCTCTTTCCAGCAGCATGTTTTGGCGGGCTACCACTTCGTCATGCGTTACTATCAACCGGGAGACCACATCTACATCTTCGGTTTTTCTCGTGGCGCCTATACAGCCCGGTTCCTCGCTGAGATGATACATGATCTTGGTCTCCTATCGAAGGGAAATGAGGAAATGGTCCAATTCGCTTGGGATACATTCAGCGACTTCCAACAATCTCGTGGCAATGATCCTCAGACTGAAAAGGATGACAAGCTAAAGGCTTACATGTTGAATTTCAACAAGACTTTTTGCCGGCCAAATGTTGGAATCCACTTCCTTGGCCTCTTCGACTGTGTCAACAGTGTGGGTCAATTTGAAATTCCGCTTTTCCGCAAATCCTACAAGGTCATTGCAAACCCACCAGCACGATACATCCGGCATGCTGTAGCCATCCATGAGAGAAGGCTGAAGTTTAAGCCAGCTCTGTTCCACATTGATCCAGATGGCCCACCTGTTGACCTTAAAGAGGTCTGGTTTGCCGGTAACCACTGCGACATCGGCGGTGGTTATGGACTCGAAAAGGGCCAAAAGCATTTACTTTCCGACACGGCATTGAACTGGATGCTTCAAGAGGTGCTCAACCTCGAGGGGTCGGAGAGTAAATTGCAATTCCAGACTCTGAATGTGGACGACGTATCGAAAGCTGAAAACGCATTCCCCGGAAAGGAGGAACCTGGCACTGATGCGTTCTCACTTCGGAGGAAGACTAATCAGCCCCATGATACCCTCCGATTCGGTCATGGTACCCCTTTCATTATGGTTCTACTTTGGTGGGTCCTTGGTATGTTTTCCATTTTCTTGCTCTTTTTCTTTCTTTTTTCAATTGGGTCTAGACAGTTAACAAAATACCATCGACAGAAATCCTGCCAATTTTCACCCGCCTTGAGCTGGAGAATGGCAAATGGATCCCGCGCCGTCTGCCTCCAAACTTGGGAGCACCACGGGACTTGCCCAGTGATGCTGTCATCGATCCAAGTGTCAAGGAGATGATTCAAGCAGGCATTCTGGACAAGGAGTCTATTCCTCCCAGAGGCGGAGACAACCCCAATTTGCCCAACATCGCGAACATCGCCTACACCTGGAGCAAACTGCGCAACAGACTATCTAATCAAGCGTCAAACGCCTCCAAAGACAGCGCTGCAGATGACACCAAGAGTGCTCTCCACAAGGCGATGCCAGTTCCAGCCAAGACAACTCGCTGAACCATGGCTGAGAGTCAAAAACGGTCTTCTAAGGAATCTTTGACTCAAATGTTTGGTACGACCCAAAGGAAGCAAATTGCTAACACGGGCGCAAAGAATGTAAAGGTGGAATGGATTCGCTGCGTCAATAAGTATTATTACAGTACTAATAGGCCAATAGCTGCGTGAACTGATTGATTACATGAAATATTACTGCGTATACCTGTCACTTCAAACATACCTTGAAAGCACACATAGTAGACAATGGATTCGAAGCCTTACGTTGCACTGATCTGTGATCAGACATAGTGGCATCCCCTACAAGGCACCTGGGCTCCACAAAGACAAGCAACAAACACCCTTTTGATTAGCTAGTAATTACAGCAAGCGTGACTGACAAAGAAGCCCCAGAAGATGTTATCAGAGTCGAGTCCTCAGCCTATATAATTGCCGACATTAGAATTCCTACGGCTCATTCCTAGGAAGCGGAACCGCCCGGGTCGGCAACGGAAGCGCAAGGGCCGAACCGACAGGCCGCCAAGAATCAAGATCCACTTGACATAGCTATCGACAGCTGCATGTTACATGGCCCAGCTGTCTGTGGAGATACTCGTGTCGCACATTTTAACCAATGGCGAGTTCTCAATTGGAAGTAGTGACGAATCCGTTTCGATGAATGTCATTCCACGGTTTCTCACCGCCTTTCCGGCGATTGAACGCGATACCACTGTACAAAATACGTATTGTACCATCCCTTGCATGGTTGGTAATGCAGCGGAATCCATGGACCGTAGCCAGATGCTTTCCGACATGAGATATGACGCGTCGACAGCTACCGACGTGGTGCGTCACCGGCGAAAAGATCAGCTGCGGGCGCTACCTTAAAGTCGTCCTCGATCCATGGTTCTCCGGGGAACTGTGTTGACAAATACCATCTTAATGAACGTACGGCGCCAAACTCTCCATGATCCGCATGCGGTCATACTCCACCATGTACTCCACTATCCAATTCAGGGAAGAGGTCTTGCGAGACGTCAGTTCTGAGATATCACTGCCTTGCAATGTCATGGTATGCAGATCGATGCAGAGTCTGGATTGTCTCTGAATACGTAATTAGGGTGGTGGTCCGTCGACCAATGGAGTCCTCGTCCAATATGTGTTCGTCTGTCCATTCTGTATCTATCCGGCAACGCATTTTGTCGGTTCCGAGAGAGGCAGTATGCACTAGTACTAGAATGAACCAATAAGGCCATTGCACGGTACTTGAGATGTGTATTGCTATATAATTCTGATAGCAAAATAAAGGGGCTCCCCTGTGCTGATTCAGCAGTTGATGCCTTGGGAGTCGGGAATAAATGGGTGTTGTATGAGACCAATCGCGCTAGTAAGATTCTCCTCCACTTTTACCGACATAACGTATTCGGTAAGCGAGCTGCGCAACCAGAACACCATAGTAAATGCTATAAATTACAACATGATATCTCGACAACGAATATATTTAGGAACTTCTCCTTATACATTAATATTTACCATACGATATCTAGCTACTTCATGGAATTTTGGGGACTATTATACTTTACCTAAGTGGTTATTACCAAAGATATATATATTTCGGGCTGTAATTAACGTAATATTCGAAATCATGATAATATAGTTTTTAGATTTCCTTTAAATTAATACATAGTGCTGAAGGGTCCTAATAAGAGCCATCTACAAGTTGTGAAACGAAATTAATTCGTGGTTAAAGAGATATGACTTCGTAATTTATCGCATTTACTATGGTGTTCTAGCTGCGCAGCTGCGCACCCCATTAAAAACGCGTCAATAAATTAGTCCTTCCTTCTTCAACCGCCCATTATACCACCAATTCGGGCCCAAAATCGTCAAAATAAGGTCGAACAAGAAGGTCGGATCTTACTTACTATCCAAGCAATTCAAAAAAAGAATTAAGCGCTATCCGACAAGCAGCACGCATATTCAGCGTACCTATATCAACGCTTCGTGCGCGTCTTCGGGGCGTTATATATTGAGGGGAAACATGCGCAAATTCGTTCAAATTAACTAAATTAGAAGAAGAAACGCTTAAAATTGGATTATATCTCTTGATATCCGCGGAGCTGCCCTAAGACCTACCACCGTACGAGAGACCGCTAATCTTCTCCTCGCTGCCCGAGGAACTACCCCACCTCTTACGGTTGGTGAAAATAGGTCTATAACTACGTCGATCGGCACCTAAAGCTTTATACTCGATTATCAAGACGTTATAATTATGAGCGTGTGAAATATGAGGATCCAAAAATAGTTCAAGAATGGTTTATTCTAGTCTAAAGAATAATCCTCGAAAACGGTATCGATTCCAACGATATATATAACTTTAATAAAACGGGCTTCGCGATGGGGTTAATCGCGACCGCGAAGGCTATTACGAGAGCGGAATACTATAGTCGGCGGTCTCTTTTATAACCTAGAAATCGTGAATAGGTTACCTTGATTGAATATACGAGCGCGTCTGGATTTTGCCTTCATCTAATGATTATCTTCAAGGCAAAAAACTTCACGTATAGGTGGTTTTAACATACTCCAAAAGACTAGCAATTTAAGGTTGGTCTAAATGGATAGACTATAGACGAAATTAGTCTTCGTTGGCTTCAGAAAGTCTTTCTTCCCTCGACTTTCTTAAGGATGAAGGGAAAACATCGACTTTTAGTTCTTAATGGTCATAGAAGTCATAGAAGTCCAAAATTTAACGAAATTTACCATTAAAACGACATGATTCTAATTTATATACTAGCACACTCATCACATCTTTTACAACCTCTTGATGTGGGTTGTTTTGCGGTTTTAAAGCGCGCGTATGGTCGGCTTGTTAAATCGCGGACGCGGCTTAGTTATAACCACGTTGATAAGCTTGATTTTCTCGATTCATATCTATTTGCTCGATCCAAGGCATTTAAATCAGAGATAATCAAAAATAGCTTTGTAGCAACTGGTTTAGTCCCGTACTACGGCAAGCCTAAGTGGCCTCGAGGTCGGATGCTTAATAATGGATTTTTGCCTGATTTTAAAGCCGGCAGAAAGGTCTAAATACTGGAATTACCCATACAGAGAGAAATTAGTCAAAATCACACAGTCCAACGCATATATAAGCAGAAAACCTCCATTTTGACTGCCATAGTAAAACTGCAGGTTAAATTGCCAGTTTCTAAGGCTCAAATCATGCAATTTAACCTGCAATTTAATCTGCAATTTAATCTACAGTTTGACCTGCAGTTTGACCTGCAATCATCCCATATTATCCATACAGAACGCATATTCCATTCAAACTATCAAAATAAGGCAATTTACACCATACAAAAAGAAATATCTCCATTAAATTAGGAGGTTATGCTCTCCACAACTCGCCTCTATAGACTCCGCCGACTAGGCGACGTCACACATGCTCTCTTCCAGGACGACTTCGCTGGCGCCCTCGCTAGTGCCCTCGCTAGCGCCCTCTGAACCCTCGCTGTCGCTATAGTCCGCGGGCCCCTTACCGGCAAGGACTCATTCGCCGTTAGCGAGGACGAAGGTATATCCGGCATAGATAGTAAGGAAACCGCTAAGGAGATTCTTTGCCTATATTCCCTACCTTCCCTCGCTGCCCTTATTTCTATACGCTCTTCCGCTGCGGCCTCCGCCTCTTCCGCTACGTCTAGCTTGTCTAGTATAGTGTGGAAAGCCCGGTTATCCTCGATAACGTCGATTTCTAGAAGCTGCCGAGTCTAGAAGATCATATATAATATCCTCGTCTTAGCCTTATTAAGAAGGTCTTTAATAGAATAGTATATAAGCCTATTAAGACTAGTAATAATATATGGTATGAACTTCCTCCTACTAGTACTAGGCACCTTCTTAACCACACTAGTAGGCGTGACCATGTTAATAAACCTCAGTATAAAATCTTAGTAGTCTATAGGTATGGCTAGAAGGATATAACGTATTACGAACTCCTTAATATCGAGAATTTGGTTAGTAAGGTAAAGTGTTACTAGAAATATAGCTATTTAGAGAGAAAGCTGATTAGTATACGCCTTTCTATATCTCTCTAATCTATATATAAACTATAGACCTTCTATAAGTATTTTAATAGGCTATAGACTCTCTTTAAGATAGAAAGACACTAAAATCTATATCTCCTCTATATATAGGCGTGGAGACTTAGAAATCGCGCTTAGATTCAAACGTGCTATAGAGCTTAACCTTATTATACTAGCTATTCTATACTAGATAGCGCTAAATCTTCTACTAGCGGTAGCGAGGGTGATCTAGGCCTCTATAGGTACTAATAAAGGTAATAATAGAGCTATAGATAGAGCTATAGATAGAGCTATAGATAGAGGGGTAGATAAAGATATAGATAATAATTCTATACTATATTTAATAAGTAGTCTCTAGAGGAGAGATCTATCGCTATTATTAAGCTATAAAGTCGATATATCTATACTTTAAAGGTATTAATAGAAGCTATACGAATTATTAGAGATAGAAATATAAAGGATTTATTAATTATAATTACTACTATATCTATTAAATCTATATGATTTAATCAAATAATAATAATTAAAGTCTTAGCTAACTACCTATAGTATCTAAGATATCTTATATATCTCTTCCTATCCTATATCTTATATATCTTCCTGTCTAGGCGACTAATTAGCTACACTAACTAGCTTCTTATATATAGTAAGGATTAGTTCTTAACTAGAGTTCTAATATATATATACTTATATATAAAGCTTTTTATATACTACCTAATATAGCTACTATAGGTCACTAAGGAGCCAAAGAAGGGGCTCTTTAGGGTTAAATAGGGTACCTATAAGCTCTATTCTAACCTCCTATAGCTATACTTAGTACTATACTAACATAGGTAGTAATAGATACTTATCTAGGTTCTATTCTTATATATCTTACTATAGCCTCTATATAAGCTCTGATTCTATATCCACTAGGTACTTCTAGTCCTATATTAGGTCCTATATAGGCGGTATATAAGGTTAAGGTCGAGGATAGAAGTAATTTATATATAGCACACTAGTAATAGTATCCAGTCGGCTCTTCTACTTACGAATCATATATATATTCTAGAGCTTAACCTATGATCTAATTCGCTACCAGATTAGAGGCATATATAGCGTAAGAAGTATAACTTAGTCAGGAATTAAGTCCCTAGATAAGAAGAGGCCCTCTGTTATGCAAGAAAATGGGAAACCTATTTTCTAAAGCAAAATAGTCTCCGGGCCTCGGCATGCCGGGACACCCCCGGGACCACCACCCGGGCAAGCAGATCTCCGGGCTCATGTCCGAGCATGTGTACAAGCACGAGCATGCCAGGGACAGTCCTTGAGACAAGATGTACGAGCCTCAACAAGCCGGGAACCGCCCCTGGGATTAGGCACGTGTCCGGACATGTGTCCGGGCATGAACCATATTCCATATCTTCCAGAAAGGTGCCAAATCCGTCATATTTACATATATGATCTACGAGGATCTAGAATATGCTGCAAACGTCTATAAATCTCGTATACGAGATCTATATGACTCGCTCTTATACGAGGTAGGCATATCATGATCATTATACTATGATCTAGACCCTGTATCTATGGAATACTTAAGGAAGAAGAATAATCTATATTCTTCCTTCCTTAAGAATTAGTTTTGTCATCAATATACACCATATTGATCTATAGTATCGAAATCAACTTCATTTCAGTATCATTTCATATTCATTTCACTTATCTCTTACTTCTGTTTCATTATCTTCTTACCTAGCCTATTACCTCCTAACACCCTCGCGTAGAAGATCGTTAAAATATGCCTAGAGAGAAGAGATTATTAGTGACCTTGGTTTAAGTAGATTAGAGATGACTAGACTTAACCGCGCTTAGTGTAGAATTGCCAATGCGACTATAGATGAATAGAAGCCATTTAAAATGAATAGAATCCATGAAAACGTATATTAAATATGCCCGTATAAGACTTCGAGAGTTGTCCCTACTATGACTCGATTCGCTGGTTATCCATACTGCGACCGAACTAGTAGCACTTTCTAGGCTCATCGATTATAGGGTCCTCGAAGCGACGTATCTCGTAGTGCGTATCTGCTATAAGCTAGGTCTCTGTTCCTTGGTCGGAGCGGATAATCTTTGGCTGAAACCCTGTGTAAGTAATAGCATTAAGATATTGACGCATAACGCTTACTGCTATACGGGCGCTCACGCTAGTATAGACCCATATTATATATCGAGAATATCCATTAATTACGGCATATATCTCGATACCAAAAGGTTTAAGCTTCATATGCCTATCTATATGCTAGATATGATTCGGACTAGATATAACGTACGAACCCCTCTCACGTTTATTTCTAGATCGTCGGCGTGCGACCGCGTCTGGCTAGAGAATCTGAGTAGCTGTGAAGACGTCGTTACGACGAGCGAAGAACCTTATACGCCGAAGGTGGAGATAGGTTATTATAGCACTATATCTCTCGATTTCCCCTATAGCGTGTTCTTCTGCTATAGTATGAATAGTATTTAACGTCTGCTAAACTCGCTCGTGCTGGTTATGGCTTCGTAGCTTTATACCTAATCGCTTACGCGTCCGTCGAAGTGTTCGTTGAGACGTCGGTAGACCTTTATCTTCGAGTATTGTATAGATATGCTTCGAATTAAAGAGGGGGAGTAATTCGTCGACTCGCTCTTATATGATAGCGGATTTCTGTGCCTTGCTTGCCGTGCTATTCGGTCCTTAGAGACCCTATTCTAGGATGCGTAATTTAAAGGCAGAACGGCCAATATGAAGCTGATATGTGTCACGTAGAATAGCGCGGATATCGTCGTGTATGCGTTTCTGCTGAATCAGGTCATTAACCAGCTCTTTGTGGGCGAAGAGATTAATTCTGGGCGGCATATTGGGGCGGATGATGGTTAAACTTGCAAGAATCATAGACCATTTTAATTAATCCACAGCAATTCGAATCCTGGCTGGATCATCAATGGCTGGATCATCAGTACCAAAATGATCAAGATGGCCTGGGGATTCAGGAAAATCGCTCGGATATGTGATAATATGCATGGTAGTGGAGATATGGTGAGGTCAATATTGCAGTGTGGTGGTGCAACTTTGTTTGTATGTCGGACCAATCAATTGGTCTTTACAATTACAGACTGGCTTACAGAACTGCGTAAAGGCGGTGGAAAGAGCGGTCAAGCTACGCTTTGAAGCTAGTACAAATCGAGCGAAATCAGGCATATTCAGGCACCAATTAGGCAAAATAAGGCACCCGACCTCGAGGCCACTTGGGCTTGCCGTACCCGTACGATCTAAATCGAGTGATTTCAAAGCTTGATATCTAACTTCGAACACCTACACCACCCATAAGTCGAGGTAGTGATTTAAGTTAAATTTCACCCCTAAAACGTCTAAAACGCGCAAACAACTCCATCGGCAAGCTTTTTTAATCAAAAAGCTATTAAAACAACGTTCTACAAGCCTACTAAGCCCATTAAATCAAGCTTAAATCAACTTATCAAAGGCTTCGAAATCACAATATAAAGCGCGGCTATAATAGCCTAAGAAAATCATGATTTACGGGCTGCCAACGAGAAACAAAAGCGAAAACAAGGTCGGTCTAGACGAAAAATCATTCGATCTGAAGGTTTTAGCGCAGCTGAGCTTGAACAATTCACTCAAATCGATATATTACCTCAAATTCAACCTCCAGATGTCAAGCCAACCGGTCAACCAAAAGCTCAAGAATCGCGATCTCGGGCCCCACCAATGTGCTTAGAATGTGGAATTCAAGGGCATAAGAGAACGCACTGCCCAAAATAGGTTAAATAGCTTATATACTCAATATTATGTGGTTATGGTTGAATTATTCTAGTTTGAATTATTAAAAGTTGATGGGGTCCGACAGGAATCAAAACCATGTGAACAAACCCCGACCTTCCCGCGATACGGAATGGACAGGTGGCGAAGACGCTGCGTATCATGAATCAATAAGCTCGTGACTGCCGAGATGTTACGGGTATGGACAACACAATCAGTATGAACCTTGATCGACAAAGCAAGAGTCTTATGCTGGAGTTGCCAGCGGATATCGAGTACGGGGAAGAAGCAGGTTGTGGGCTTGATATATATTGTGGGATTTGACTGAATTTTGAGGGATCTACGTTGGATATTACCTGTACGGGCAGTCGCCTATTTCTTTTGTCTCTAGTCATTCGTTACTGCTTGGAGTTCGGAGTACGGGCATATTCTTGCTTCTCGGAAGAAGCGCCTACATTACCACGGCGATGACTAGCTAGGTTGCATTAGGTTAATAGAATATCATCATCATCATCATCACCAGCGATACGGGGGTGGTACAAGGGGCCACAACTTTTGCAACGGGTTCTATTCTTCGTTTTCAGCGCTCGAGTTGATCATGGGGTTGGGTGAAAAGTGCCTTAGCTTCCCACATGGTGACTCAGTGAGAGCGGCTGAGGTGGGACACTAGCCCGAATTTGGTTAGGTAGGTCCATTCCACACCCGCCCAAGTCGGAATTTTGGCCATTTTCGACTAGCTTCCCACAAGGAACTGTGGGTGGTTCGGCTCCCGGTCTTAGTGCCGAAGTCGGAATCACCCCATTGGCTTTTGTGTTCCCCGCATCCAATGCTACGGGGGAAACCCCTAAATGTTGGGGTACATACGTGGGGAATGTTTGAATTGCGGGCAAAAACGTGCGCGTAAGCCGGAACTGCTCGGTAAATAAAACACTCTAGACCACTACATATGAACTGTCTGGTGGTACATCCAACAAAGGACGCCACAAGGGAGAGATGTATATATACTGCCCAGGTGCCTGTCCAACATTCATTCAGCCGGCTTTTTTTTGGATGATACATAATACTGCTTCAAGTGCCCGTTGTCTTACTCTTTCCTACTAGACCCTACGGCTTCAGCCATCCTTTGCCATTGGCTCTTTCCATCCAAACCTCACAACATGAAGGAGGGAACGGACCCAAATCACCGACCCGGTGCCTCACACGGCGATGAATCCAATCCGGACAATTTGTCTCTAAAAGATTCAATCAAGCTACACAAGAAAGCTATCTTATGGTCTTTAGCTATATCTCTAGCACCGATCATGGAGGGCTATGACATTATATTGCTGGGATCCTTCTACGGACTGCAACCATTCATTGACAAGTAGGAAGAGACAGCCGAACAGAATTTTAACGATACTGACGATTATCTGTAGATACGGCTCCCTAGCCGCAGATGGTACCAAAACTATTTCGGCAGCCTGGCAGTCTGGCATAAGCTGTGGTGGACTGGTGCGTATAAATTTGGTTTTTTGAACGTTTCGCTTCATAACTGACACCAAACCTAGGCCGGGTGTATTGTTGGTCTCACTCTCAACGGAATGATTGCAGAGCGATTTGGTTATAAAACCACACTCATGGTATCCCTCCTGTTGAAACTTGCATTTGTCTTCTTGACATTCTTCGCGCAAAACATTGGAACCATTGTGGCTGGCTCGGTTTTAATTGGTATCCCTTGGTTGGACTCTCCTTTCCTTGCATGACTCTCATATCAAGGCTTCCGTGGCTAATTACTGTCATTTTTACACATAGGGGTGTCTTTCAGATCCTTCCCCTCACATACATCGCAGAAGTTATTCCATTAAAACTTCGAGGTTATATGACAACATATATCAATCTTTGTTTTGTCACTGGACAGTTGATCAGCGCAGGTGTTCTTCGAGCCTTTTCCACTCGCACTGATGAGTGGTCCTATCGAGTTCCATTGGCCATTCAGTGGGCATGGCCAATCCCAGTCATGGTCTTTGTCATGCTCGCACCAAATTCGCCGTGGTGGCTAGTGCGGCATGGGCGATTGGAAGAAGCAAAGCAATCCCTGGCACGGCTGACTTCAAATGACTGCGGACTTCCATTTGACATTGATAATGAGGTTTCCACGATTGAAGCCATCAATGAGCATGAGCTTCAGATGGCCTCGCATTCGACATTTGCGCATTGCTTCAAAGGGTCTAACCTCCGCCGAACTGAAATTGTCTGCATCGCATGGATGATCCAAATACTTTGTGGTTTTTCATTGGTTTCTTATGCAGTTGTATTCTTTGAGCGGGCCGGTTTGAGTCAAACGAACGCTTTTAGTTTCAACATTGGTGTTTCGGGGATTGGCTGGGTGGGCACAATCAGTATGTTTTGAGAGGACTTCCTCGTTACGCTTTCAATCTTGGCCCCCACTAAGGGCGATGGACTTGACCTCTAATCTAACATGCATATCCTTATTAGCATCTTGGTTCTTCCTGGACTGGCTCGGACGACGAACACTCTACATCATCGGGTTAATAGGCATGCTCGTGGCTTTGGTTCTCATTGGAGCTTTGGGTGCTTGCACTCAAATCTCTGGAATAAGTTGGGCTATTGGGGGTCTTCTTCTCGTTGTTGCACTGGTCTACGATACTACCATTGGCCCAGTCTGCTTCTCGATTGTGTCTGAAATCCCGTCGACCCGGCTAAAGATTAAATCGCTGGTAATTGCTAGAAACTTTTACAACACTGTAAGCTCACATGAAATCCGGACCTCGTTGATTCTTCAAGCTAACAATCGCTAGGCATTCATTATTTGCAACATTTTGGTTCCAAGAATGCTGAGTGCCGAATCTTGGAATTGGGGTGCCAAGAGCGGATTTTTCTGGGCTGGCTCATGCTGCTTGTTATTATTTTGGACTTTCTTCCGCCTTCCTGGTAGGTGAACTCATTGCATCTCACTGTTTTATCTCGTCTAATAGTCACCAGAAACTAGTGGAAGGAATTTCGCGGAGATTGATATCCTCTTTGAGAATAACGTGGGAGCCAGGGATTTCTCAAAGACAGATCCCAATCAGTTTGCACTCGCTCTTTCAGACATGAAAAAGACACCAGAAGTAGCAGAAGAGCAAAGGGAGTATGTCTGAGCTGGGCTAATTAGCGAACATCATCGTCATACACCTACCTTATGCGAGTTACAAATATCATTACCAGGCATCCAGTCTATCTTATTCGGTTGAATCCATGGATCAACCAAATAAGGTGGGAAATAATAGTTTTGAAACATGTACGTATTGAAGGAATGGAAGACATATTAGGAATGGCAGAAAATAAGATTGGGTTTTGCTACTCTAATCAGCTCCCAGCTAGTCTAATGCTCAAATTGCACGCGATGCTGAAGACTTAAGTCATTCCCGGGGGGGGGGGGGGGGATTCAATTACCTAAAACAACAACCTTGAGCTCCAAGTTTATTGCAGAGAATGTGGGAATGGAAAACCTCGCGACCCAATATTACAGACATCACAAACTGAGACGAGAACCGCGAATTGAGTCGAGGACCCGGGATTGAGACACCGACCGGGAACGTGAACTAAATTTTTAAGGATGTTGGCCTATATTTCGACGCCGGGTGGTATCAATTCCCAAAGGTCTTTACGGTACGGAGTACATTGGGAAGGGACCCCACTGGAGTATTCCTTCCCTCGCTTTGCCCTACCATGCTGATGGTAGCTCGGTTCGCCTTGCTGCCAATGAGTGGGCCATCTCCAAAACACAAAGTAAGCACGATATTTTACTTACACACCTTTTTATTTTTATTTTTTTTGAAATCTACATGGCTCCCGCCGTAATCAGAGAGTATGCCGTGCTTCAAGTCCCATGCACCCGCCGGCTCTAGCATGTACATGCTTCTCACATGAGGAATTTATCAAGGGATTACTAGACTAGCCCCGAATTTGAACTCGGTGGTTCTGAGGTTTGTTTTTTTGGGGGACTTTAGTTCCCCCTAGTGATGCTTTAGGCTTGGTACAGGGTAAACTTCGGGGGAATTATGGGGTGTGTCCTTGGGACTTAGGAGAATTATAGTAGAATTCATGGTCATGTTTAGTATCAATATGAAGATTAGCCCCTGTTTTACTCATCTGATTTATCTAACTTATTTGATGCATCCCAGCGCCGGGACCATCATTAGTAATAAAGTTTTCTTCGTTAATAGGGTAGATTTACTCTCCAGAAGGGACAGTCTTCTAATCAATAAATTGCATTATTAGTGGGGTGCTTTACTAGTGTATATCGGCATCTCGGCCTGCTGTCATTATTATGGAGCGTCTGTAAGAAGGGAAAGGAGTGTAAGATTGGTAATTTATGAGAAGGCCGATTATAGTGGTGGATTTTGCCGGACTTTGTCGGCATTTGTCGGGCTTTGTCTGGAGACCATCGAAACTTAATATTAGAATCCGCTGGAATTTGTAACAAAGGGCCATATGACAGATCAGGAGAATCCATCAAGAGGACGTCGGGTTTGCGGCCGATCTCCACAGGTTGAGGGTACAAAAATACGCAGAGTGGCTTCGGCTAAACCTCGGATCCCACAGGGAAATCAGACGCGTGGTAGCCTCTGATAGGCTCGATGTTGATACTCTACTGAATCAGCTGTCACCGCCATCACACAAGATCAGCCACTAAGAGAAGGGACCTCGCTGATAATTGTGCTTTGCTAGATTCATCGCGGAGTTTCGGGTCGTTGAGCAACGGAACATAACCTCATTCAAGCAGCCTTGCTATTTAACAGCTAGGTTTTCCGTTTACCACTGTGCAACGCAGAGACTTTAAAGGATCACTTCAAAGGAACCGCGCTCTAATGACTACCGACATCATCCACCGGTTCACATGGCAGGAGATAGCCCCCGGAAGATGGGAGCGCGATACGGATGAGGTAGAACAATTCTATTCAACGCTCGCAAGAAGATTCATGGGGACTGGAAGAACGTTTTTCGCTATGACTGCTCATGCCTCCTTGACTGTTGCTGAACACGATGAGTCAGTAGAGTCGCGGGTCATATATGCCCTGCAGAAAGCCTGGATCTGGCTTCGATACAATCATCCGACCATCGCCTCTTGGGTAGAATATGACAACTACCGGAAGAAATGCAAAAAGATCTACGAAGAATTTCCTAGGGATAACGAAGACTATTATCAAGGAGCATGGCTTCGTGAAACCTTTCGAATCGTCTGCAATGACCAATCTGGGGAAGAATGGTGCAATTCGGACCCACCTGTTCCAAAACTCCCAACATTATTTCTGATCAAACAAAAAAAGGGATCGGACGAAAAATTTACAGTGGATATTGTACTTCGGTCCCAGCATGATATTATTGATGGCATTGGGTCGCTTCATCTATTGAACAACCTCCTGCAGTATGGCGCTCGCGCGTACGAGAATCCCGAGAATTACTCTGTACCGGCCTTCGGTGATGAAGGAAAGAACTTAAGTCCGCCGCTTCGAGTTGCTGCTTCAATTCCAGAGACCCTATCCCCGGCAAGCGAACTGCGATTCAACCAGATTGTCGATAACAACACTTTTCTTCGCAAGGATGTTGAGATTGCCACTGTTCCTTTCCGATATGGGTCCGCAATCCCCGGCCGCCACCAACGGGTTGCTCTCACTTTGACACATGAAGAAACAACTCAGGTTTTAGAAGCATGCAAGAATATCAAGGCTAGTGTGACGCACGTGTATCATGCGGCTATTGCTATTGTTCTGCGAGACATTCAGGAGAGACGGGCCCAGCCTCGAATTGTGCGCTACATCAGCTACTCACTGATCAATGAGCGGGCTAATTGTAACGAGCCGTATAGCACGCCCCAACATGCTGTAGCAGTCTACCATTCTGTATCTGGGCAGAGCATGGCGATTGATCTCACTGTCTCTGGTATCTCCGGCAAGCAACCGACCGAGGATGACGCGCGAGAGGAGATGATGAGGGTTATTCAGGAGGTAAAAGATTACTACCTCGCTATACGAAGGGATGGAAACCACCTATCGATGGTTCCATCCTACTGGCGACTATCCACACCAGAATATCCTGCTGGAAAAGAGACTCCGTCTGTCCCCGCGCCCAATCCAACACCATCGGCCTCCATCTCGAGCTTAGGTATCATCGACAATATCATCTCTCCTACTCAAGGCCCCTTCGAGGTAGACAATCCCTGGGTCGCAGGTGAAGAATTAGGTACTGGATTGGGCCTATTCCTAGGGACATTTCGCGGTCGCATGTGCCTCAGTGCGGTGTATAACGATGCCTGGCATGAAAAGAGTGAGGTTTTAGATTTTGTGGAGAGATGCAATGCATTGGTGATGGCCATGTGGAATGACTCCGCGCATCGCAGTTAGAGCGCGTGGTCTCCAGAGTTCACTTGCTACCAAAGTATACGGCTGAGCCAAAGGTCCAAAAGCCAGAGAAGCCCGATTTCCGCGAGAGACAATGACACTTATCCGCTAATGAAATCTGAGTGACTTGTAGCGACTCGCGAGTAGTCATTTGGCGTTGCGAGAACGAACTTTATCCTAGCAAACCTAGGCTTAGAAAAATTTCGTAGTAGTCATAACTAGCTAAAATAGAACTCCAAGAGTCGCCACCTATTAGCGACACCCCTTCGTATAGGAGACGATGATAGAATAGGAAGATCAAGGTGACATTTAAGAATGTACTCTCGTCACAGTCAAGGTCAACTATAATAAGGGTAGCGCTCTAGCATAGAGAGCCTACAGTATATAAAGTACGGTATCATACGTGAAGCAGCCGTTCTGGGTTTACAAAAGAGTCTATTATTAGAAAAGTATTATTTACGCCTTATCTTGATATATATTAGCGTGGTCTCCGGTACGGCCCGAGAAACAAACTATGAGTGTCTGAAGGGTAATCTGTTTTCGAATTCCGGTGCATGGCCACGGGGCGTTTCGGCAAGTATGAACGGGCTGATGCTTGCTGGAAACTGTAATTACGGTAACTTTGGTGATCGACTAGAAATACATCAAGAAGAGATAGTAGTGGGACTTTCCCTGACCGAATTCAGTTTAGCGCGATCTAAGTGGGGCACTGGGAAAGAAAGCGTGCGTGTCTTGAGGGGTAATCTGTTTTAGAATCCTGCTGTACATGATTAATTAGCGGAGCCCCAATCATCTATCTATCCAGAATACGAATTTTCTAATCTTTTGAGGGGATGAATGGGACATCAATGTTAGCAGAAAACGAAATCCCAACCAGACTCCAAAATCATCTCATTTGCTTATAACAAGACCCCTGATGCCATCGTAACACTGGGTATCGAGCCAGGGCCGCCACCAGACACAGTAAACAGGATGACACGGTTCCGGCTGCTCTCACTGAGCTATTTGATGCAAAACTACCAAAATACTGGCGGTCGAGTCGCAAATGACCCGTCACTGATATTTTTCGGCGACCGGCTTCAACCGCGAGTCCCACGAGGAATGTAATACAAACAAAATCCAAGCAAGTAACACATCCAAAGAACCCCAGCCATGGTTCCGAACTGCTTCAGTGCTCCCTGGGCAGAATACCAGTCGACCGTACAATAGGTCATGGCAAAGGAAAGAAGGTACGTAATCATTTGCACAATAAGTCCGACATGTCCAGCTTTTTGCTTGAATCGGTCCACAGAATAGGTGAGTAGAATGCTGCAGGAAGACGTGATCCCGAATGCCAGCATTCCCCATCCTGCAGCAAAGCCCATCCAATGCCATTGGTTTTGGAGGCTCAGGCCCATCAGCAGACATCCAGGCGGGGATATGATAGCCCCGATCAGGAGAAGAACTAGACGCGCCCTTGGATCAGTGTCTTCCTTCTTCTCGGCGAGATAGGGAATTATTTTGTCAGCTGCCGGGCCTCCCAAAGGGAATCCAAGGAGAAGCCCAACAAAAGGGCCCAAGTTGAAAAGACCGATTTCCTGGCTACCCCAAGAGAATGGAGGACTGCTATAGTAGGTCGACGATATAATCGAAGCAACCAGCACCCAGCCAATTGAGCAAGCCCACATGAGGATTGTAACAATTATTTCGGGAGTGATAAGCAGCAACAACAGGTCAAGCAGAAACTGAAAATACGGATTGTAACTCTTAACAGTTCGCGGAACATAAAATGATCTTTCAAACCACAAGCGGGGAAGAGACTGTCTTTGTGGAACTTCGTCGACATGTTCAACAGCGTTGTAGGGGTCGCTCTCCTCATCAGATTTGCGCTGTTCGAGGGATTGGCCTGCTTGGCTGGGGTCGTGTTGGTCGTGGTGAGTTTCTGGCAGCATAGCGAGACAGCAAAGGAGGTTGGCTCCTAGAAGGATTGATGTTATCTTGAATAACCATCGCCAATCATGCAGATGATCCGCAATGAGGCCCGAAAATGTAGGCCCCAATGAGGATCCCATAGACTGAAACAGAACATACAACGCCATCCCCTTCCCAAGCTGATTATGTGGGAAGATCTGGGGTATCATCATTGGTCCTATACCCTGCACAATTCCGCCGGCGAAACCCCCAATGATTCTCGTGCCGCGGAGAGAGCTGTAGGACGTTGCGAATGCTGCCCATATATTGGAGGCCAAAAACAGAATCAGCGACGCCAAAACAGTATACCTTTTACCCAAAAGATATATGGCCGGGAACATCACTAGATTCTGAAGACTCTGGGTTCAGTAATCCAGTTGACAACTCAGATTGAACAGAGTTTGACCTACCGCTGAGCCTAGGGTAAGCACGGCATAGGATGAAAGTTGAGCTGCGTCATTGGGCGTGCAATGGAAGTCCGTAATTATGAGGCCAAAAAGAGGAGAGATGCTAGAAATAAATGCATTAGTCATCATGCTAAAAAAACTGAGGTTCAAGAGGGCGGAAATCCGCCACCATAGGGGCCATTGCTGCATGGGTTTGTTAGCGATCACTGTCGTTGAGAGTTTGCGAGTCACAGACCTGCGAATTCATATTGACAGTCGACAATATTCCCTCCCTTTGAAGATATGATCTAGTTTCGAGTTGTTGCGAAGGTGCCAACGGTGGATTTATACTTCAACGTTTCGTCGCTACAATGCATAGGTCAACTTCTTCCCCGCCTTCTTCGTGTAGCTATCCCCACATCCCCTATAATGTCCTTATTCCCCAGATTTATCTTCACAATGGCTGTTACCAACAAACCAGCTGTCCATGCTGCAAGCCATCTAACTATCAACACGCGGGATCAAGTCCTGGGAATGGCGGAGGCACGCTTCTGATTCGTCATACGTAGCTGGTCCAACCTTCGTACCAATCAAACGTGCATCCTACACCCTGTATCAATATACTTTTAAAAAGGGGAGATAAAATTCTTTACAGTCCCGCAGAGCGAAACCTTCGAATTATGCCGGGACCAGGCTCGGAGGCTCTAACCCGGACGACTCCCCGTCTCACTACCGTTTCTCTAAATACTTGCTCCGCGTGTCTGTGGTGTCAGGCAGACACCTGACAGCAGTTGATATCCTCATCTACGTTCTCAATCATGATAACATTTGGGAAACTCGATCCGGATACTCCGTTCGCCTTCCAACTACAAGGCGACGAAAATGGTATTGTGCTATTAGATATTCTTGTTGACCAACTTGATGGGCACGAGCGCGTCCTGGCCTGCTAGAAAAGAGCATTCTGAGTTGGTGGAAGATCAGAAAGGATTTATCCAAGTTCAACTCCACAAGGGAACGGGCCAGAGCAAGCCTATGAAGATTGGAGTAATGCTCTCGCTAGGCCTGAGTTCCGGGAAGCCGCGCAAGTCTACCCTGAGGGCACAGTGGCCTATCAACATATCTGCCAGAAGATGGCCGTGCCCAGTATGTACTCAGAATGATTTAAAGCAGTGGAATATATTCCTTTCCTAATTGTGGTTCTTATTCTTACGAGCCTATAGCAAACTTTGCAGTGAGGCCAGCGGGGAGGGGGGGAGAAGAGCTAAGGTAGCCACAGTTCAGCGTGTAGAAGCTGTTATTATATCATATGATTCGATACACCGTCTGGGACCTTGTGTCTAGTAAGGTGCATGTTTAATTGGGAGGTATTTTACCAAGGAATTATACCTTCAGTGATTAATTTCGTTAGGCACTGATAGAGCGGCGCAGCAATCCTTCGTGTCTTTTCGAAGGCTTTCTCTACCTCTTAACCTAGATCGGAAAAATCCTCAATATACTGCTTTCCAACGCCGTAAAATTATAATCTAATATTACCTGCACGTATCACGCAGTCCAAAAATGGATATCGTGACGTTGTACAGCTAATCGACTCATTGGATTTATAACCAACAAATATCATATCCACCCTATAACTACTAGGCCGTAACAGATTTACTGCTTCAGGAGACACAGGATGGTAGTGACACAGGGAGTCATCGGGTTACGGCTTTGCGCCCCCGCCCCCCTCTCTTTTGACTCGCTCTGCGGGCTGTAAAGAATGCCGTGGCGCTGTCCAGCCCACAGAGAAAGGCCACCGTCGTGGGACATCCGACAATACCGACAGCTCCCCGTGGGGGAAGACCAAACGAACTTATTATGATCTCTAATGTGATCGGCATGAGTACCGCCCCCAAGGATAACCGTGGATAGGAGATGAAATATTGAGAAAATCCACGGAACCTGCCAAAGCCCGCGCAAAACCCGGCCCGCCAAAACCCGGCCTGAAACACGAGTACCCGCTACAAAACGTAAAACAAAGTACAAGGCCTGTCAACTCGAATAAATTGCACTGTACAGTGTCTTCCCCCACCCCCATACGTATCTTCAGTTCCAGCATAATATGGCTACCTAATGACTTTATCAATCTCGCCTAAAGTTACCTCTCTCTACATCTAACCGGAGTGCAGTGACGTAACTCCACAATCTCTATCCTGTTTTCGACTAGCCCAGAATACGCAACGGAAGGAAAGACTCCCAATCCTTAACAAACCCCTCGATGACTAGGATACACATTTTGCTACACCAATAACATTTCCGATGGTTGTGATTGTAAAAACCGTGGTATTCCTCCGTGACCGGAATGATCACAACTCGTACTTCTAGGTGTAATTAAACACTAATATTTCCTAGGAGTTTAGACTGCAGAAAGACAAACAAACTCAGATAGATTCACCCCGTATCTATTCGGATTGCTTGGTGTATTCAGTAATTTTGTATCACAGATATCCGGCATCTTGGTAATAGCGCTTTGCGCCCTCATGAAGCGGAATTGGTGTTTGAGCCATCTTGGAAGGATCAAGTGGATAGGTCAAGGGAGACCTGTTGGGTTTGAGGTGCATATATTGACCTTCAATCGCGAACCTAGTCTCCACTAGGCACCAGGTCAAGAGATGGGCGACGTCCTGCGGTAGGTCATCACGAACTAAAATAACGAAGTCCGAAAAATCGAGCGTAAAGAGGGGCTCAGCGAGGGTCGACCAGAATCCCGCCGGAATAGGATTGGCCGTCAGAGCCGCCGTGCTAGGGTAATTCTTGGCGAAGCGTGCCAGAGCTGCCGGCTCCGCGGCCAGGGCATCAAATTTGCGATTCTCCATGATGTCCGCCCACCATGGCGTCATGATAGCCTCCTGTAACAGCGCATCAGCCTCGCCGGCCTCAATGAGGCCGATGGCCTGCTCAGGACGGTGCGCTGTGACATACTTGCCACCCCAAGACTCGAGAACATCAGCTGTAATGCCATGGCATTCCATGAAAGCATAGGCTGTGAAGCCTATGAAGTTGGTGCCGTCGTTGGTAGACGTGGCAATGCGCAAAGGAGGGCGCTTCTGGCGCAAGTCCTCGAATGATTTGATCCCATACTTGGGGTGGATGGCGAGAATCATACGGTCATTTTGCGGCAGCACGCCGAGAGCACGTAACGAGGGCATAGGGCCGTGAGGGGCGAAGATGCCCTGTCCGGTGAGAGCAGTGCTCATCATTTGTGCGGGTGTCGCAATGGCAAGCTGTGCCTCCCCGCGGAACACCTCCAGAACAGCTTCAATGCCGCCATAGCGTACATTCCAAATCCCCACACGACTATCCGGCCCTGCTCGATCGCAAAACTGCTGTGTCAACCACGAGCATATGCGATGAAAATTGGCCATGCCCCAGTCGCCCACAAAGTTTAGTGTAACGGACCGTTCCAGTCGAGGGCCGCGGCTCTGCTGTTCGATCATGTCCTTCACATTGGGCGTGGCCATTTCTGTCTCTGAACGGGCTGTTGGATGATAGGATAGGATTGAGACCTACAACCTTCTATGTTTCAGATGGACCCAACGGATGAAAGAAGATCAAGCAGATTGTAACCCATAATAGTGATGTGGATTAGGAGAGGGTCTAGTCAAATACTATGGGCACACCTCTTGGCAATCTATTCAAAGGCAAGTGTACATTGCCCGCTGGTGCCGTTCGTTCCCCCGCACGTGAATAACTCCAAGCTCCAAGGCTGTGAAGTCGGCCCCGCATCCAGTACTCCGGAACCCCGAACGGCCGAGCCCCGCGATTTGTGGAGACTGCAGTAGTGGGGGAGTCAGTAGTTGCTCACTTCTTTGGTAAAGTTGTGTAAACACCGAGAAACCGAAACCATACTATAGTTACAATTCAGAGCATTACAAAGCAAACTTGGATCCCACCTTACATTCTTTGAATCAAAAACTTTCCGCTGGTTCCCCGGACCCGGAATCGAATCGACCTGATTAAACTAGCTGGTAAATTAGTTCAAATAGTTCCAAGTGGGCGCTTGAACGACTGGAATCCGGTCCAGCATATTAATCTACGGACCTCATTCCTCTTATATTCTACCTACTGCCTTGCAAGAAACTCTGTTCACTATGACGACAATGTTGGCTTTACATGCGCAAGACGCCTCATCTGGGCTGATGTTAAAGCAGCTGCCCGTACCCCCGCTAGGACCTGAAGATGTGCTGATCAAGATATACTCGGCGGGAATCACTCCAGGAGTAATGAAGCTCCTGAAGATGGGCCAATCGGCCGTGCCAACCACTGTGGGCCACGAGGCCGCCGGAGTGGTAGAAAGTCTTGGCGAAAATGTCAAGGACGGCTTGACTGTCGGTGATCGCGTGCGCCTCCACCCCATTCTGTCCTGCGGTAAATGCCACCAATGCCAGCTCGGATTCGACTCCATGTGCGACGAGGCGGCACAGATGGGCTTCGCCAAGTTTGGAGAAAGAACAGGCCTCTATGCACAATATCACGACGGGGCGCTTGCCGAGTATGTCCGCGTGCCGCGCAGGTTCGTCGACCGCCTCCCTGACAACGTTTCCTTTGACATTGGCGCCAAGTTACACGATGCTGCCACTGCCCTGCGTGTCCTCAAGTTGGCTGAGATCAGCAAGCCCAACTCGACTATAATTCTCACGGCACCAACCGGAACCATGGGCACGGTGACGCTGAAGCTGGCAAAGTTTTTCCCCAATATCAAGAAGATCATCCTTGTGGGCCGGACAAAGGAACGCCTCGAATCCATCCAACATTTGTCCGAGGTTGAAACCGTTGCTTTTCCCATCTCGGCACCATCCCAAGATTCCAAGCCTTCGTCAGGGCCTCCAGCGGGAACCGTCCCTGGCCCTCCTCTGCCCTCTCCGATCGTCCGGCAACTAAGGGAGCTGGCACCTGAGGGAATCTCTGCAATCATCGATTACATTCCCTCTGGGCCAACTCTCAGCCAGATTCTTCCAGCCCTAGCTACTCGTGGAACCATTGTCCACATGGGCGGGAACCCCGCGCCTTTGCAGATCCCGCTGGTTTTTGCCATGAGCAAAGCCTGGCGCCTTGTGGGCAATCGTGCCCACACTAGGGATGATGCTCAGCAAATTTTGAATTGGCTACAAAGTGACCAGCTTGTCATGTCCGACCTTATCACGCACCGTTTCCCGTTAAAGGAGGTTCATCGTGCTATCGATATCATAGAGTCACGGGATGAGCCTGTATGGATGACCATCATCGAAGTCATTCCAGAGAAAGTCTAAGCGTGAAGCCACCATGACCGATTCAACTCTCGCGGAAGTGTTAAGACCGAGGTCTTGTACGGTTGGATTTGGATACGAGTGATAACCACGAACAGCAGCATACCAAGTATGCTGTTATATTGATGATAATATAATCACTAGAGAGTTCCCCTGTACCTCTCCTGTGATCCTACTTCTATCGTGTGGCTTATCTAATCAGTTACCCGACATAGTTATCACAATAACCTTTCTCCAGCACATTCAGCTGTCAACAGCATATAGAAGTGTTCTCATGCGCTTATACGCTTGTCCTCAGGCCCTCATACGGGCCCTCTGTAGACGTGTCATAACAGGAAGCAAAGGTAGATCAGACGAGAAATATATTCTGCGATTGCAGCTCTCCCTTTTCTCCGGTTGTACATCCCTCCCACTGTACATCTTCCTCCACTAAACGATGTTTTGTTTCGGCAAAGGTTTGTATTCTACTTCCTGAGAGCCTTCAGTAGTGAAGTTCCTACTCATTCCTGACTGCAGTAGGATGTAGAAGCCATCTATTTCGTCAAAAATTAATTTTCCCTGTCTGCTCGAGAAAAGTACGCATCCGAATAACAACCAAGTATATGTCTACCGACCGCGACTAAGCGGTTAGAAGTTACGGCGGAGTCTACGATTCAATAGGCTAAAATCTTGAACGAAGAACAGAGTGCGACACAACTCCAATTGTCTTCATTTTGAGCTGCCAGGCTCCGGGATGATGTTTGCTCTGGATCTTAGAGCGAGACGTATCTCCTAATGGCTTCCACCTTCTCTATTGAGGTCTCACTGGCCGCTTTACTGTAGGGGGCCTTTACCAACGCTACCTCGCTGGTCAAGATCACAACGTACTGACACTGGTTCTTGCTGATGTTCGTGTATGCGCAGCCTTTGGGAATGCATATGTAGTCCCCCGGGTGCATTTCGACAGTGCCACGCTGACTTACCAGAGTGCGGGAACCTTCTAACTGGTACTGTATAGCGTCGGCGCGACGATGACGGTGATAGACAGTTCCGTCTGTCTTGTCGAGGTTGACGTTGCCGATCCAGACGGAAGCCGATTTGTATAACCACTCGGGGTGCTGTGGCTGGCTACCAGATACGCGCGGGGCGACAGCGCGCTGGACAAGGAGAGCTTCTTCAGCCCTAGCGAACGACGTGCTTTGGGCAAGAGATGGGTCGAGTAAAAACTCCTCGTCGGCCATGGACACGGCCATGTCGCACCCCCGGGCTCCAAGACATTCGGTCATCATCTCGATGGCGGCCGGAGAGGCCTTCTTCCAACCAGGAAAAGGTCCTTCTTTCTTTACCTCCGATCGAAGCGTGACATGACCAACATCAGTCACCGGGGCAACAATATAGAAGAGCAAATGGACCTCTTTGCGGCCGAAATTGTCATGAGCCACACCGACTGGTATCCTTGAGAAGTCACCGGGGCGCAACTCGACGCTACCTAGCTCAGTCATGAGCGTGCGTTCCCCGGAGACCTGGAGGGAAATTTCGTCGACGTCAGCGTTGCGGTGGTAAAAGGGCTGACGGGCATTCATCTGCTGCCACTCTAGACGCAATGTATCGCCACAAAATATATCTTTGGGAGGTGAGAACTCGGCGGCCATGTACTCGTTCGGAAAATGAACTGCCTGAAGGAGACTATGCTCGCGCCACATCTTCATGGCTGTTTCGGGCGGTGGTTTCAGCAAGAGGTCCTCCCGCCGAGGGATGACGCGGATGTCATCGGCCAAAGGCCAGGCATCCAGTAGCTCTGTGACAATTGCCATGTCCAAAATTATGATTGAGAAATAGGTCTGGCACGTTTCTGGGGGTGAGGATGGCTCTATAAAAGCTAGGTGGGCGGGGGCGGATATATGGGCATACTTAATATGGCAGAAAGCCAAGCCAAACGAGAGGCCAGCCTCGCTTTGTGGCAAAGTACTGCACCATGACCAGCGGGTACAGCTCCCATCATCGCTTCCTCACGGGGCAAAGCCGGGATCCTCGGGGCAAAGCCGGGATCCTCGGGGCAACGGCTTTTGGAGATGAAAATACGCACCGACGCAAAGACATCACCCATCTGAAGGTGCTTCTTGCAGCGGTGAACTATCTAGGCACATATTTTTAGCCCGATGGCGGTAATATACCATTGTTGGCATCCTAACCCGGAGATCCCCGCCCGGCCACGGTTTATGATACGTTCCGAATACACTCACGTGTTTCTTCCACGAGGATTCGGATCTCGTGCCCGAAAAAGCCTCTTCTTGATACATCTCATGATTGCTGAATTCGCATAATACATTCACGAAGGCCCGTTATCAACCCACGGCGAGAGAATATGTCCCCAAAAAACTCTTTACGGCAGACTGCTGAGAGATCAGCCCTTGAACAAGCATACTATCGGAAACTTGTGGACGGCTCTCATATTCTCCACTACCACAACGTCCTCGATGCATACGGCCATCTCTCTTTCAGACATCCCTACAAGACCGACGTGTTCGTCATGTCACGTAGCGTTGCACCTGGGTCTATCTCCTCAGTGGGTGACCTCATCAACTACAGAATTGAGGACGCCGAGCCGCTCGATCAGGGAGCGGCCAAGGGATACGCTGAACGTATGATTCATTCTGAGATCTATAAGCGACACGCCCATGTCGGAGCTATCGTGCACAGCCACTCAGAGGCCGTGGTTCCCTTCACCATATCCCAAGTGCCTTTGAAAGCCTGTTACCATATGGCACCATGGCTCTGGACCGAGAGCAATGGCCCGGATAGCACGGCGCCACCAGTCTTCGACGTGACTGATTATCTGCGTCCTAGCGATGTGCCAGACATGCTCATCAAGTCATCTCATTTGGGTCTGGCTTTGGCAAGATGCTTTGATGGTGGTAATGCCGTCACCTTGATGCGCGGTCATGGCATGACAATTGTAGCCCCGAACATTGAGAGCGCAGTGCTACGGGCTGTCTATACTCAGAAGAACGCCACAATCCAAACCACAGCTCTGTTGATACAAGCCGCCTATTTCGGGAGTGGCACGAGAACGCACACTGCAAGGGACATTGGCTCTGCTGAGTTCAACCCCACCACTACCGGTGAGGGGATCGATCTTCATTACCTTAGCCCGGAGGAGTCTGCTGCGGCTACGGAAGCGACGATCTGGTCCGTCCAACGGCCCTGGGATCTCTGGCGTAAAGAGGTGGAGGCGTGCGGATTGTACTCGAACTCCATATAGTTGAAATATAAAACTTGCAAGGCCGACTTCCTGATCCTTTCCTGTCGCGGTACAGTGCGTCCCGAAACCGGTGCACCCACCTACACGCTTTGAAAGATTCTCTAGCCCCACCGCCAAGATGCACTAGGTCATATTTAGAGTAAACCCGGAATATTAATATTCCTAGATCAGTTTGAATACTGTGTAACTTACTCTTCGTAAAATACGCCGCTACGTCTTTTAACAAGAATGTTCCAAGGCAATGCAAACAGGTCAAAAACTGGAGCTGGAGAGTGCCTCGAGAATCTGGCTAGTTGTCACTTTCCTCCGCCACACCATCTCTCTGTGACGGTCTGGTGGGCTTACTCGGCACTAGACATTGTAAGTAGTGATTTGCATCACTTGATTACGTACAGACTAGAGTACATGTATAACGTAATCAGTAACTAAGCGAGGGGTCCCGGTAGTGCCACCACAGGAATTTGGTAAATTCACCACAAACCGCTTATATAATAAATTTATATTACATAATACCACCACAGCACGTCACGTGATATCGCCTAGTAACATACTTTCTCTATTACCCTAGCAACCAGTATCAATCTTCATATATAGTCAACAATCCCTATAATTTACCATCATTATCTATCTCTTTTGATCTAATCTAATCATAATTCACTATGGCAACCCCCTTTACCCAGACGTACGACACCTGTGATCAGCTGACTGAGGCTATATAAGCTTATGCATAGGCTTCGGCATATGGGTATGGGTTTTGGGATGGGATGGGTATGGGACTAAAAATGGGTACTCATTTAGGTACTGATGGGTTATGGGTACCCATGGGTACCCATGATAAGTGGGTCTAAAATTATGTGTAATTTTCATAAAATATGCGGAATCTTTGGTTTTATAATGGTAAATTACTATTTTAATTACCTTATATATAATATATAGTTAATGTAAAGTCAGCCTTTTAAGGTATAAACTCTATGGTTTCTACCTATTTTTTCTATTTTTTTGTTGTTTTTTAAGCACAAAGAACACCATTAAACCACCCTAACGCCTATATCAATCTTATTAATCAGTAATACGCCCATTCTGCGTCATCCTATACTAGTCTGGTCCTTCTCGAAACCCTAATTAAGGGTAATTGCCCATTATCTGACCCTTCGTCTGAAGAATCCCTTTTATCTGAAGAATCTCTTTGGTAGGCTTCGGCAAATGGGCCCCCATTTTAAAATTCCAGGGCCCAGCCCAGCCCATAAAACCCTAGCCAGGCCTTAATTGAGAGCAGCTTTGCCTTTGCTACAGTGAGCCCGCTACCCTAGTAACCCCATAACCCTATATTACCCTATATTACCCTATATTACCCTATATTACCCTATATTATATATTATATATACTAACCCTACCTAGGCAGTTCAATCAAAGCAGCATATAACCCATAAAGTAGGTTTAAGCTGCTTATGACCTTCTTTACCGCCCACCACCTACCTGTCAATATCTTGAATAGTCAGCAATTCAAAAATTTCATAGATGGAACTGCCCAGCTTGCTTCAGTCCCATCTATTCCTTCTCCTCGAACCATATCTCGTCACCTACGAGACGAGAGCTTGAATCAACAAATAACCGCTTTAAGCACACTTCTAGAAGGTTCTAAGCTATCAATTGCCCTAGATTGCTGGACATCTCTATTCCATCAGGCTTTTATAGCTATCATAGGCTATTTTCTTGACCTAGACTGGAATTATAGGGAGGTCTTACTAGGGTTTGAACCCCTATATGGCGGTCATTCTAGTAAGTATAATTTCGAAGTAGATTAGGGCCTGATTAGGGCCGGATTAGGGGGGGATAAATGAAACTATGATTGATGTAGAATACATGTATATTAATATAAAGATCTACATCAATTATAGTTTGATTTATCCCCCCCTAATCCCCCCCTAATCCGACCATAATCCACTTTGACTTTCTTCTTCTCTCTTTCAGCTTCTATATACTAATCTCTCTATATCTAGGCTCTAACCTTACCTCTATGCTTACCCTAATACTCAAAAAGCATAGTATATTAGACCGGATCATGGCTATCACTATAGATAATGCTTTAAATAATAAGACTTTAGTCTTATCTCTTCAACAAGCTTACCTAGATACCTCGATCACTCGAGTCCCTTATATAGCGTATATAATCTAGCTATCCCTAAAGCAGCTCCTTAGGATTATTAAGGTTAACCCTAATAATGATAATATAGAGCTAGTTTGGTCTAAAGAGCTCTAAAAGCATAGGGAATTTAACTATATGACTGGCATATCTCGTACGCTCTAGAAGGTCCGGAATTTAGCGGTCTATATTAACGTAAGCCCTTAAAGACGGGATGATTTCTGGGTAGAATAGGCAAAAGATGGGATGAAAGACCTATTATACCCTATCTAGGACGTCCGGACTCGCTGGAACTCGACCTTTCTTATACTAGAAAGAGCTCTTCGGATCAGACCAGCTCTAGATAGCTACTATAAGCTAAATTGGGTCAAAATGCGTATTAGATCAGATGAATGGCGTCAAATTACCTATCTTCTATATATCACAAAGCCTTTCTTTGTGTTTACCACTGCATTATATAAGATAAAGGATATCACTATATATAGTGTGTTTAATATCTATAATGGTTTGTTTTAGCATATTGAGTCTTCTATGACTAAGCTTTAGCGAAAGAAGGTATGTTCTAGCTATATAAGCTAATATAAGCTTATATATAGCTTATATATAGCTTATATGATATATCCCCCTCTTTACCCTATATTACCTTCTATAACCCTATACTAACCCTATAACCTAGCTTCTATGGAAACAAGAAATGCTTCTAGCTCTCTAGGCAGCTGCATCTAGCTCTCTAGGCAGCTGCATCTAAGCTTAGAGAGTATTACTCTCGGACGATAGACCTAGCCCTAGGTAGTATCTATGCATATGGGACGATCCTTGCCCTATAATATAAGCTTTAATTCTTTTAATCTAAAGAGTGGGAAGATGAGATAATTGATTATGCTAAGCTATATAGATTAAGCCTATAGGATCTGATTAGATTATATTAGTAAGATGACCCGATCTCGAGTCTATAAGCTCGGAGATATACTGCTATAGAGCTAGTAGTTCAATCTATAATGCCTATAAAAGCTAGCATAATATCTATATAAGCAGATAAGCTTAAAGATTACCTTTAAGCTAGTGAGTTTTGAGTCTATTATTTAGAAGTGGATTAGGGTAGGATTAGGGGCGGATTAGGGGCGGATTAGGGGGACTATATCAAAGTTTGATTAATATAGAATCTATACATATTAATATAAAGATCTATATTAATTATACTTTAGCATAGTCCCCCTAATCCGGCCCTAATCTGGCCCTAATCCGGCCCTAATCTACTCCTAGCTTTTTACTATCCCTATTACTTATACTAATCTAAATAGGGCTAATTAATGAAGAACCCTCTGTTTTCTGGCGGAATAATTAGACTAAATACCCTACCCTAGCTCGGATAGCTAGAGATCTCTTCTCTATTCCAGTAACTAGGGCTGGTGTAGAACGTCTCTTTAATACCGCACGTGATATATACTACTACCGACGTGGTAGGCTAAGCTTATCTACTATAAAAGACCTTATAGTATATAACCGCACTATAAAGTTTGATATAGATATAGAAGAGCTTAGTGTTACGCAGTACTAACTGGTTATAGTGAGTATCGGTTGTCGTCGTTATATACGCACGTCGAGGCTCGTTCCTTAAGTCTTAGTCGTAATCGTACTATTACTATTAGGCCTTATATAGGCTCGGATCTATAGAATAGACTCTTATTAGGCGGTGCTAGATAGTAGCGCCTAGTTAAGCTATGCTTAGGATCTATATTAAGTAATAAGAGACTAAGTATACCTCTCTTAGTAGGGTGGTTATCTAATATATAAAATAAGTAGTAAAGCTAGAACTATAGGTTCTAAGTAATAATATATAATTAAACACGAAGAACTAAATATATATATAGTAATAACCGTTCTTATATATCCTAGTCCTTCCTATACTAGGATAGGATATTATATACTATTAACTATTCTATTATAATTAAGAGTATTTATTATATTAGTAAGTAGTAGACTAGAAGTAGCCTTAGGCGGTGAGTCTTAGGGTCCTATATATATAGGTATATATATATAGGATAATATCTACTACTTCTACTTTAGGTTATTCTACTACTAAGCGCTTACTGTTAGGAGGTAATAGGCTAGGTAAGAAGATAATAAAACAGAAGTAAGAGATAAGTGAAATGAATATGAAATGATACTGAAATGAAGTTGATTTCGATACTATAGATCAATATGGTGTATATTGATGACAAAACTAATTCTTAAGGAAGGAAGAATATAGATTATTCTTCTTCCTTAAGTATTCCATAGATATAGGGTCTAGATCATAGTATAATGATCATGATATGCCTACCTCGTATAAGAGCGAGTCATATAGATCTCGTATACGAGATTTATAGACGTTTGCAGCATATTCTAGATCCTCGTAGATCATATATGTAAATATGACGGATTTGGCACTTTTCTGGAAAAGATATGGAATATGGTTCATGCCCGGACACATGTCCGGACACGTGCCTAATCCCAGGGGCGGTTCCCGGCTTGTTGAGGCTCGTACATCTTGTCTCAAGGACTGTCCCTGGCATGCTCGTGCTTGTACACATGCTCGGACATGAGCCCGGAGATCTGCTTGCCCGGGTGGTGGTCCCGGGGGTGTCCCGGCATGCCGAGGCCCGGAGACTATTTTGCTTTAGAAAATAGGTTTCCCATTTTCTTGCATAACACTTACCCTAAGTTCCTAAGCGTTGGTATATAATTCTTAAGTTATCTTACTCTCTTCCTAGGAATTAGTTAGTCCTTAACCCCTATTCTCGTTACAGGCTAAGTAGGTCTATAATAATATATAGCTTCTATAGAAAAAGGATATACTTTCTATACTCTAAGTAGCTAAATCTAAGCTTTAAGAGTATTACTCTTAGACCATAGACCCTGCTTTAGGCAGCATATATATATACAGGACGATCCTTGCCCTATAATATAAGCTTTAATTCTTTTAGTCTAAAGAATAGTAAGATAATGATATTAACTATATAGAGATATATAGATTAAGCTTATAGGATCTAATTAGATCTTATCAATAAGATAACCTAATCTTAAGTCCATAAGCATAAAGATATACTATAATTAAGCTAGTAGTCTAGTCTATAATACCTAAAAAACCTAGTAAGTTCTCTACGTAATTAGATAAGCTAAAAGACTATCTCTAAGCTGGTATGACCCTTTTAGTCTAATCCTTTTGGTCTGATCCTTTTGGTCTGATCTATACTAACCTAATTAGGGTTAATTAATAAGGAGCCCTCTATTTTCTAGCAGAATAATTAGACTAAATACCCTATCTTAGCTTATATAGCCTAAGATCTCTTCTCTATTCTAGCTACTAGAGCTAATATAGAGCGCTTATTTAATACTATATATGATATATACTACTATAGATATAGACGACTAAGTATATTAACTATAAAGGACCTTATAGTATATAACTATACTATAAAGTTTAATATAGATATATAAGAGCTTAGTTAACTAGTCTGAGCTCTTAAGATTAAAGAGGAAGTATAATCAAAGATCTTAGAGACTTAAGTTTTACTTAAGGATATTAGTAATATCAAGGACCTAGACCTAAATAGGTTAGATAGCGATAAGCTAGACCTAATTAGGTATCTAGAAAAGAGGAAAAGAGTGGTTTCGTCTAAAGAATCTTTAGACCAAAGAGATTCTTCAGATAAAAGGGATTCTTTAGACGAAGGGTCAGATAATAGGCATATTACCCTTAATTAGGGTTTCTAGAAGGACTAGACTAGTAAGGGATAACGCATAATAGTTGTATTACTAATTAATAAGATTAATATAGGCGTTAAGGTGGTTTAAAGGTGTTCTTTATGCTTAAAAAACAACAAAAAAATAGAAAAAATAGGTAGAAACCATAGAGTTTATACCTTAAAAGGCTGACTTTACATTAACTATATATTATATATAAGGTAATTAAAGTAGTAATTTACCATTATAAAACCAAAGATTCCGCATATTTTATGAAAATTATACATAATTTTAGACCCACTTATCATAGGTACCCATGGGTACCCATAACCCATCAGTACCTAAATAGGTACCCATTTTTAGTCCCATACCCATCCCATCCCAAAACCCATACCCATATGCCGAAGCCTAGTATCTATATAACCCCTAGCTTTTAACATAGTATATTCTCGTTCTTATAACGTTATCAATATCGTTTTAGTCTTATCTATCGTCTGGCTACGATTATGCTTTTAGATTAATAAGAGCTATTATAAGGTAAAAGTACTAAGAAGATATACCTGATTACTAACGAATAATCCCTATAATAGCTTGTCGTCTATAGCGGAGTATACTAGTAGACTTATCTTAAGATACTGATCGAATTTCCGACTTACGTAAGATATCAGCGATATATGCGTTAATCTAAGTAGTACCTAGAAGATAATAGGCTAACTTAACCTAAGTATTTATGATTCGCTTAAGGTATACTTAGAGGTATATTCTATTTAGCACTATATTAGTGAGTAGATTAGAGAAAAGACTTCTGACTTATATATCCTAGTAGCTAGCTAATAGATAAATAATCTTTATAGTATTAACCTAGAGCTATCGAATATAGGCCGGGCTGGTTATAGTATCTAGAATTTTAGTATAGTATTTAATAGTATTAGGCTGGCTAGGGATATACCTACGTAAGAAGACTTACTTATATTCTTATGATTAAAGAATCTAAGAGAGGTTACGTTAGGTTAGCTTAACTTAGTAAGGCTTATAGATACTTTTATACATATAGGATATTATAGTATAGTCTAGGCTTATACCCTTTATCCTAGCTAGTAGACACGAATTAAAATAGGGCGAAATATTAACGGCGTAAGGGAGCTAGGTACCTTTAATGGTTAGGGTGTATACTATATGTTTTAGTGAGTAGGGCTTAAAGAAATTAAAGGCGAGAAACTTATCATAGGCCTACGAAACTAGAAGGGGACCCTTTAGTAAAGTATAGTAAATGATCTAATACTTAAGATACGGGCTCAAAGGCGCACGACGGTTGTTTCGATCCCTGATTCTTTCTTAGTAATAATAAGGGCTATATTTAGGGATCTACCTATAATCGCCTACGATGCGACACACTAGATAGTTTCGAATAGCCGTACGATTTCTGCTGTAATAGTAGTATCTAGTCCTATAGCGTAATATATTAACGCTATATAATCGATTTACGATGCGACTATAGAGGTAAAGAGCTAGCGAGCTACTAAAGGAGATACCTTACGTAGTCGTGAAAGTAAGGACGGCTTTTATCTTGATTCGCTAGCCTTTCCGATCCTTGATTTTGAAAATAATATATGGTTAATTACGATCTAGAGAATCTTGGCTTAGGGTACTAGGGTGATTCTCGTATTCATATATAGGGGAGCGTAGGAAGTTGGTATTGCCGCTGGTTCTATATAGGGTAGATGAATAATATTCTCTCTACCTTAGAAGTTAAACTGGTATACGATAACTATTTAATGCTCGTGGGATGACCTACTGTTGTAAGATAGCTATATTTATCTTAGCGAACGAGTCTATCGTCTATTCTATATTATTATCGTCGAAAGCGATGGCTCTCTTTCTTCTAGTAATAAAGACATCTACTAGATTTATATATAGGTGTCGGAAGAGAATAGAAGAAAGCGGTGAGCCTTATGGTAGGCCTGTATACTTAATGGCTATCTCCTTGGACTGGTATATGTTCACGATGCGTGGCGCGAAGGCAAAGTCCTTAGTTAGATGAGGACCTCTGGGTTTCTTCGTCCTTGCATCCTCCGTAGAGGAAGGGGTCGACCCCGCCGTTATAGGGTCCCTTGATATCTAAGCTCATTAGACTGAGGACTTTGCCCTCGCGCCATGCGTCGTGTATCTTTTCGATTGAGATGTTGGTCGCATGACTGCCTCGGCGACCCCTAAATGAATTAGAGTGGTAGCTGCTAGGGCTGAGATTTGGTTGGTAATAATTGCTTCTACCGAGAGGGGGGCATAATTTCGGCAAACATGGGTCCCGCTGGCTTCTATATATCGGAACGGTGCCTGAGGTAAGAGATCTATTACTTTGCGGCAAACGCGGCGGCGGTGTAAGACGCGTGTAAAATACGTTTAGAGCTTTATATCATATCTCGCAGAGATGATTCGTGCTGTGTAACTTGGTAAAAGGCCCTTTAAGATAGTCGGTATGCGTTTGGTTATATAAGAGTCCACTCACAATCTTTCCATCCTCTACTTTGTCCACTCTTCGCCTCGCACTAACGATGCACGACACTGTTGAGACACGTAGATAGTCTTGGTGAGAATCGCCTGACCTCCAATGTTCAGCCCAACGCACCTTCCTTCTTACAAAATCATGAATATCGTTTCGGGTTCGACCGCCCTCCGCGTCCTTCGGCTAGGATCATGGCTAACGATCGCTTAGAACGGCCATGGAGCAACGGCGATGAGTAGACGTCCTTATTTCCAACGAATATCCAGCCACACGAACTCGCTGCAGCTGTGGCCGTGGCGGCGTGCACATGTAGGCTTGCTTTGGGATATCCCTCGTAGTGTCGAATCTTTCGAAACAACGGCGACGTGTGCGTGAAATCGGAAGAGGCTTTGAGGATATGGCGGTGTTCGCCACGCCGGAGGTCTCGCTAAAGATCTCGCTGATAGTCCCGCTTGAGACACTTTCTGTTGGTATAATTTAGCAAGTGGATCAGACAAGAGGCTCCTGACTCACATAAATAGCTGGCTCACACGTTCTTAGCTAGTAGGTGATTTGGCTATCGGTTATGGCTGGCAGGTGGGTGTGGATCATTCGTAGCGCCAACCTGGATCGGTTTAATCTAAATAGACCGGACTGGTCGTAATATTTAGTGTTTCAGCACCGTCTCCGATTGTATTAGGCTGACAAGGGACTTACCTACACAGGAAGCCTCGCTTATATTCTTATGGTTAAAGAGCTAGTGAGAAGTGATACTATCAGCTTAGCTCGGCGAGGCTTATGGGTACTTACAAATATATAGAAGGTTTAGGGCCTAATCTAGACTTAGGGTCTGGCTGGCTAGCGGGCACGAGCACGAGTAGAGTGGAGTGAACCACTAAGTGCCTAACGAGAGCTAGGTGACTTTAGTAGTTAGGGTGTGCACTGTTCGTGTTAGTGACGAATGAGCTTAGAGAATCAAAGGTAAGAACTTATCATGGGTCTACTATAGGACAGCATCTAACGCCTTTCTTAGTGCGAGGGAATCTATCTAATGCGGCGAGGTAGAGATTTGTTTTAATAGAGACCGGGGGAGGAGGCCGTATTTATAGGTTTTTGGCTTGTATTTTTACCGCCTGCTTTATATTGCCCCGGTATAGTCTCTTCTGTCTGTCGCTTTTTAAGGGGCATTGGTGATGCCTGTGCAAAGTCAGGCATGTTAGCCCTTCCTTTACTAAGGTGATGGTGTGCGCAATAATCAACTACAGGCCGGTGATCTAGTGAAGGGTCCTTTTAAGAGCCATGTCGTGGCATGAGTCCTTCGTGCTACATCTGTTGAAGCAGCGTAAAATGATCTTATCTTTATTCACCAACATTTGTTCAAGCTTTAACGTTGATTCAGCGACCACGATTTCAACACTTGAAAACCATGTGTAAGCGGGTCACCGCTTCACTGCGACGACGTGAACTGTTATCACCATCTTTTTACTTTCAGCACTGGCTGTAGGTCTGAAACTGAGGCCGATGAGCGTGTTGTGTTCTGAGTAAGTCTGCGTCAACGCGCCTCACTTGTTGATTACGGTCGCGCAGGGTCCTAGCCACAGCCCACTGAAAACATTTTCTTGAGTGCAGCCATACCACATTGACTGTAGAATTGTGAAAATTGAACCCTGCTTGCTTGCTCTGCTCATTATCCAGGAACGCGTCGTTTATGGAAAACGGCGGAGTTGTAGAGAATTGCGCTGCTCTAGCTCTGCGATCCTGGCTTGGAGAGCAGCAAGGACATCTCTATTAAGTGTGTCCATAGTTTATCCGGATCCTTCACGCGGAGTAGGATCCTATCGGGTGTCTCGACTAGCCGAAGACGAGGTCCGCTTGATCGGATCGGGGCTGTCTTCGTGCCAGGCGGTACCCGAGTCGTTTTAGGTCTCCTCCCGAGGAGGGTCGTCCGTAGCGCTATTCCGTGGAGGTGTTTCGTTGATTTCCTCCACGATAGGTGGTTCGTACGGAGAACGGTCACCGGTCTATAGATAGCCGGCGCGGTCACTATTACGGGTCGATCGGGGCGGCATCTCTTCTTCCTAGGTGATCGAAAAAGAAGGTTCAGAATTATTATAGTCTACTTGGCAGGGTAGGTCCTGTCGATCAGGTAGAAAGAGAGACATAGAAAGATGGAAGCTTTGGAGGAGAAAGCCTGGTAGTCCAATTGATATAGAGACTGAACCTTAGGGTTCCAGTCTTCTATTCTGCCAGTTATTTATATCCAGCCCGCATCGGCTTCGAGCCGTCCCCGAGTCGCCCACCACTTGTACAGTGACCCCTGAACAGTGATTGCATCTTTCGTCTGCGATTCGTGATTGGGCAGCGACTTGCATGATCGGGCTCCTGATAGGGGACCAACTCGGGGACCTCGTTTTCGGTATCCCATTATGCTCGTACTCGGATTCCCCTTTTGGAGACTTCGTAACAAAAAGCCAAATATCGCTAAGATAGCGCGCGAATACGGCCTAGCTCGCGAGACACTACGCGGAAGGTGGTGGAGACTAATCACGGTATGCGGGGATCCTGTGCAATATGTTCCCCGTTTAGTCGAAGGAATGAACTGGTTGAAAGAGGCAAGGATGCGTCTAGGGCTCGCGTGTTTCTCCCCTTTCATAACGCGCTACACGTCGGATGGGCGAGTGAAGAAGAGGTGCGTGGTCATATAAAATGTGGAGATGCGGGAGCCAATGGGAGCGCAAGAAAATCAAGCGGACCCCGTCTTTTTTATGGCATTATTGATCAGGGATCACGCTCAGTTGGACCAATATGGAAGAAAGGGAGAGGATGTGTTAAACTTGAAGACTGAATAATTAGAGGCCCAGAGACGAGTTATTCAGGTTTTTACAAAGTTATTCCCGGGAAATGAATGCGTCCTTTCGACTTGATTCCTCGTCGGCTCTCTCTACTTTGAGTCAATTGTCATTCTACCTTGACAATAAAAAAAAGTCATTTTTAAAATGGACGCCGTCTTGTCCCATCATGGCTCTCCTCCACTTTGACGTTGGAAAGCCGTCCTCACCTCCATGGCCAACACATCATCCGTCAGCACCTTCCATGCCGTACCTGCCATGCCCTTGCTTGTCAAGATTGTGAGCCGGTGTGCTTCATCCGTACCCGCGGCCTCGGTGAAGCCCGGCGTGTGGTTTGCCGCCCGGTCAGGCGTTGGGATATTATATACGGGGTGGATACCCGGGCAGACTTTTGTGACGTTGCCTGCAAAATTGTTGTTAGTCAGTTATGAAAAAAGCAGCTTGGGTGGGCTGCGCAAGGGCGAAATCTAATTTACCCATATCCGTAGAGTAGGGGCCAGGCTCCGGCTTCCCGTCGACGTCGCACAACTGGCTCGCACCAAGTCCGGCCATGATTTCAGAGTAGGCGACGCAGAGAGGGGCATTTGGCACCAGCTCGGCGTACACAAAATCGCTGGGTTATAAAATCAGCATATGGGGGCATGCATCCCTCTCTAGCAGCAGGAGAAGGGGTGGAAGAGGCTACCACGACGTACTCCCTGAACTCAACCGTGCAGCCCGTGGCCAGGGCGGCTCCCTCGAAACACTTCTTTACCCTCGCCTGCAAGGCAAGCGTATCCTCGAGCGTTGGACTCCTCACGTTCATCTCCACGACGCTCTTTGGCGTGATGATGTTGGCCTTGGTCCCGCCCTCGATAATCACCACTTGGATACGCTCATCGGGTTTGACCTGCTGCCTGAGCACGCTGAGCCCGTTGTACGCCAGGACCGCCGCATCGAGGGCATTGATGCCCTCGTGCGGTGCCGCTGCTGCGTGAGCCGACTTGCCCATAAACGTAGCGCCAAACTGTGCGCCCGCGATGCAGGTCCCGTATGCAATGCCCGTGTTTCCATGGGGCAACACGGCCGAGGACATTGGGTGCGTCATGAGACATGCGTCAACGTCCTCGTAAGCGCCCGCGTCGATTAGCTTCAGCTTCCCGGCGCCGCCCTCCTCGGCCGGCGTGCCGAGCGCACGCACTCGTCCGGCAACGTTGTTGGCCTTGATGGCGGCGACGACACCGAGGAAAGCAGCCAAGGAGCCAGTGGCGATGAGGTTGTGGCCGCACGCGTGGCCAATATCAGGGAGGGCGTCATACTCGACGTTGAAAGTAACGACACGTCCGCCTACCCCATACTCGGCCAAGAAGGCAGTTTCGATGCCAAATGCATGAGGCGTGACGGTCAGTCCTTGCTCGCGGAGGAAGGCCGTGATGTTGTCGTGGGCCTTGAATTCCTTGAAGCACAGCTCTGGATTCTCGTGGATCTTGGCAGCATCATCATCAGCATCATCTGCATTATGGGCTCTAGCCGGTAGAGGGGACATATACGGACCTTTCTGTTGATATTTCGCAGCTGGACGTCAAGGTCGTCAATGGACTTGTTGATGAGCTCTTGGGCGTCACTGGAGCACTGCTGCTGTCCATTGACTGATGTTGCCATGGCGGGTCCTGCTATCTAGGTCATGAGATTTGAAAAAAGGGGGGTTGGTATGATTTTTGGGTCATATAGTCATATAATGCAGAAAATATATATCAACCAAGGGGGTCTGTGTTGATGGATTCATCTGAACCGCATTTGCATCGTCAAAAAGTGCTCCGATCGACTGAGTACGCTTCCGTTTCGACTTTGGCTCCCGCTTCCGCTTCCAACAGTACCTCAGAAATTACATAAAAACATCATCCCCTAGTCATGGCATCCGATGGAATCTATCCGACCACAAGCACATCTATCCGACCACGAGCACATCTATCCGACCACGAGCACCGGGCCCAATTTTAAAATCCGGGGACCCCGCACTACTGACTGACCCTCGTGCCGATATCGTCGGCGGGGCCAAAGCGGAAAAGGGACACGATCCGACCGGATGTCGTCCCTTTTTCCCATACTTATATCATCGCCCAGACCCGTCGTCCCGTTCTATCTTTTACTGTGGATTTTCGACTACGGCCACTTGGCTACCTTTTCATACCGTCTTCTTGCATATTTCCCTTTTTTTTGGGCCGTCTGAGCCTGGGTGTGCTCGACCCTCTCGATATTTATATCCTTATTCCAGTGGTACCATTCTCTGATAGTTAGCTACCTTTGACAGAATCGAGCTGTCATGGTTGCCGCGGAGACCTTGCACGACTTAGCTTCCGACATGGACAACGTCGTGGAATTGACCACAAGTGTTGGTTATGAAGATGGTGATGCCAAGGACGCCATCGATAAGCATGCCCGTCAGTATGACGGGGACGAAGCGTGCACCACCCCTGCATCTTCTTCTTCTCTTTTATATCCTAGGGAAACTGACCTGGGCCATCATCTAGCCTCGGGGCTATTGCTGGTTGCCATGGCGAGGACATCCTCATGACACCAGAGGTAGAAAGGAAGCTCCTGAGAAAGATCGACTTCAATATCATGCCTGTACCTCTCAACTTGAATGCCCACTGCAACCCCGAGTAGCTCGCTAATGTGGCCTTCAGATGCTGTGCGTCGTCTACGCTCTCAATTTCCTCGACAAAACCACCCTCTCGTACGCAAGCATCATGGGCCTACAGAAGGACATCGGCCTGCACGGCACCAACTATCAGTGGCTCAGCTCCATGTTCTACATTGGCTACATTGTCTGGGAGTACCCTACGAATCGATTGCTTCAGCGGTTGCCGCTCGCAAAGTGGTCCTCTTTTAACATCATCGTATGGGGTCTCTTGCTGTGCTGCATGGCTGCTGTCAAAGACTTTACCGGCGCAGTCGCCATACGCTTCCTCCTCGGGGTTTTTGAATCGGCTGTCACCCCTGCATTTGTTCTCTTCACTTCTCAGTGGTACACGAGAGAAGAGCAGGGCTCCAGGACTGGAATCTGGTTCAGCTTTAATGGAGTCGCACAAGTCGTTGGCGGCGTGGTTGCTTACGGTATATCCGTTAGAGTAAAATCCCACGGCGCGTCAATGGCGCCTTGGAAGATTTTCTTTCTAGCCACTGGACTGGCAACTACAGCCGTGGGGTTTGCCTTCCTCTACTTTATGCCCGATAACCAGCTCAATGCGAGGTTTTTGAATCCTCAGGAAAAGGCAATGGCAGTTAATAGGATCAGGATGAACCAACAGGGGGTGGGCAACAAGCATTTCAAGATGTACCAGCTGAAAGAAGCGTTACTAGACCCAATGACTTGGGCCTTTTTTGCCTGGGCCTTGCTCGGTAACATTCCAAATGGTCGGTAATAGGCAGCCCGCTCGCGTCATAAGCTCTGAAAATGCTAATAGGCAAACGTCTAGGTGGAATTACCAACTACTTCTCCCAGCTTATTGTTGCGATTGGTTACACCGCTGACCAGTCCCTCCTCTACGGCACCCCTGGCGGGGCAGTTGAGGTTATATCCTTGGTTGTATGGGGGTTCCTGGGGGATCGCTTCAAGAACCGAATCCTGGGTGGAATTCTGGGCATGCTCATCTCTATTGTGGGCATGCTGCTGATTGTATGCCTGCCGATATCCAACTCCAAGGGCCGTCTCGCAGGTTACTACCTCACGCAGACCTCTGCCGCTGGCTTCGTGGCTATCCTGTCTCTCATCTCGAGCAACATTGCTGGATACACCAAGAAGACGACCGTTGCTGCTTTGTACCTGATTGGGTACTGCGTCGGAAACATAATTGGCCCCCAAACGTTTGTGCCGAGAGATGCGCCTCGCTACATCCCGGCCGAGATTACAATCATCATCTGCTGGAGCTTGTGTGTTTTTGATTTTACCTTTATCTACTGGTATTATCGGAGGTTGAACAAGAAGAACGAGGCAGTTAGAGCAGATGCAGGACACAGGAGGCTGGAGCAGCAGGAGTTTCTCGATTTGACGGATCGTGAGAATCATGAGTTTGTATATACGCTTTAATTTGTCCAGTCTTGCTGTAGGGACCCGTCTTTCTCCGGCCACTTGACTTGGTCAACCATTTCAAGTACATCATACCGGATCGCCGTGGTTAGAATTCATGGAACTGACATTGCTGTTTCACTGCCGAGACTATTCTGTTTAGCTTGGCAGCGTTCAGAGGTATATGCCTCCAAATTTGGAGGCAGCTGTCGCCATTTTTTTGGAGGGCATCCAAACAAATACATTGCTCTGCACGGAGTGTTCATGTTGTGTATACGCAGGGAGAATCTGATACCGTTGACCGCGATAAAAGTTCGATCCTTAGACTGGTGTCGTACCCAAAGGAGACCAGCCGGTTCTTCTGAACCCTACACCCTAGTGGTAAATGGAATCGACCCCGACTCCATTTCTCTGCCTACGGCGTCCTATAGCGATCAGTAGCTTCAATGCGCAATTTTATGGTTTTCCTCCGGTTTCTGCCCCACTTTTATGGTCAATTACCGACCGCTTTTTACACCGCATTTACCAGGTTCTGTATCCGTTTGTAAAAAACCTGAATTTCGAGGCTCAACACAACAATAGCACATGACCCCCCAGCTTCACCATGCTATACCTCCACCACCATGCATACTATGACAAATCCGAGCGATTTTCCTGAATCCTCAGGCCTTCCTCATCATTTTGGTGGTATTCCCGTGATGATCCAGTCCATTTCTGAATTGTTATGAATTAATTGAAATCCTCTATGATTCTTGTGAGTTTACACCCTTTCCCCTACTAAAAATGCCTCTTAAAGTTAACCTTAACCTCTATAAAGGCCTAATCACGCAGCTCATATAGTAATATATATAAGCTAAGATCCTTAATATCCTACGTGATACGCATACCATCCACATCAGCTAGTCCACCCTATAGAGACGCATCCTGGAATAGGGATTGCTTAGTAGGGCGGATAAAAAAGCTACTAGAGAGGTAATATATAATCTATATTATACGCTATATAAGGCTAATATAAGGTTAGATATAGACTATAGTCTAGGACCTAGTCTAGAGCCGTAAGACTAAATTCATCCTTACTAAGCTTACGAAATATATTAAACCCACGCTGGAGATTATAGTACGAAGGATACGTAAGCGATTAGGTATGAAGCTCTAGGTCGACGACCTAAATGAGCGAGATTAGTATATAAAGGAGATTATCCTCTTTCTTAAGGAAGAATAGGCTTATGCGGAGATAAAGAGGTTTAGTATATAATCTATATACTTTCTTTTCTAGAGTATAGGGTTCTTCTATCCTCGGGATCTTATCTATGCTATCTTAAAGACTATTTAACTAGATAACCTTACTACTCGAGAACCTAGGTCTAAGCGATAAAGGGGGATATATATCATAGTTAGTCTAAACTAGGTATAGTATATTAATAGGCATATGAAGCTTAAGCCTTTCGGGGTTAAGATATACGCTATAATTAATAGATTCTCCCGTTATATTATATAGGTCTATATTAGGATTAGTGCACGTATAGTGGTTAGCGTTATACGTTAATATCTTAACTATATCACGAGTAGGGGATATTAACTAAGGATTATCCGCTCTAATCTTAGTATAGAGACTATACTTATAGTGGAGATATACTTTACGATACGTCACGTAGGGGATCCTATAGTTAAGAAGGTCGAGGACTACTTTTAGTATAGTTAAAGCGTGGATAACTAGCGAATTAAGTTATAGTGGCGGTAGCTCTCTAACGCCTATATAGGTATATTCTATATAGGTTTTGTTTATCTATAATCCGTTCTACCCTCTACGTGAAGCATAGTTCGAGTCTATCTACTTAAACTAACTTAACTTTAACTCACTAATAGTGTCTCTATAACTTAGGAGTATTTTAATAATCTTATAAGAGAAGGTATCTTTCTTTTAAAGACCTATATACCTAACTAGGTCGTACTTCTTACGCTATATATACCTATTATCTAATACTAAGTTAAGTCTTAGATAATAGATATATAGAATATATACTATATTTATAAGTAACCAAACCGCCTATATATAGTGCCTGATTAGCTAATTATTAACTATTTTAACTTAGATACTACTCTTAACCCGCCTATAGAGGACCAGAAATACTTACTTAATACTAAATCAGAGCTTATCTAGATACTATAGCGAGATATAGAAGAATAAGACCTATATAAGTATCTACTATCGCTTACGTTAGTATAGTATAAGACTTAGATAGAGAAGATCGGACTTAAGCTTATAGGCACCCTATTTAACCTAGAAGATCCCCTTTATTATGCAAGAAAATGGGAAACCTATTTTCTAAAGCAAAATAGTCTCCGGGCATCGGCATGCCGGGACACCCCCGGGACCACCACCCGGGCAAGCAGATCTCCGGGCTCATGTCCGAGCATGTGTATAAGCACGAGCATGCCAGGGACAGTCCTTGAGACAAGATATACGAGCCTCAACAAGCCGGGAACCGCCCCTGGGATTAGGCACGTGTCCGGATATGTGTCCGGGCATGAACCATATTCCATATCTTTTCCAGAAAGGTACCAAATCCGTCATATTTACATATATGATCTACGAGGATCTAGAATATGCTGCAAACGTCTATAAATCTCGTATACGAGATCTATATGACTCGCTCTTATACGAGGTAGGCATATCATGATCATTATACTATGATCTAGACCCTATATCTATGGAATACTTAAGGAAGAAGAATAATCTATATTCTTCCTTCCTTAAGAATTAGTTTTGTCATCAATATACACCATATTGATCTATAGTATCGAAATCAACTTCATTTCAGTATCATTTCATATTCATTTCACTTATCTCTTACTTCTGTTTCATTATCTTCTTACCTAGCCTATTACCTCCTAACACCCTTATAGACCTTATTAGTGACCTAGAATAACTATATAGGGTAGTATATAAGAAGCTCCGCTTACGTATATATGATTACTAGGATTCTAGTAGTATTTTAGAGCTCTATAAGAAGCTAGTTAGAGTAGCTAATTAGTCCCCTAGTTAGGTAAGTAGAGTAGAAGTAGTGACCTAGCGGGAAGTAGTAGATTAGATATATTATATTTTAATATTAGCTAGTTAAGACTTTAATTATTATTATATAAGTAAACGAAGTAGATCTCTTAGATATAGTAATTATACTATAAAATAAATTCCTCCTCTTTATATAACTTATACCTTTTAAACGACCTTAGAACCTTCTATAATAATAGATCTATAGGCTCGCTTTAATTAACTTAAGGATAAGATAGAGTATCTTATAGGTCTAGTCCTTATAAATATAAGGCGACTACTAATATCTAAGCCTATACTAGGATCTATACCTATACCTACACCTATACCTATACCTACTTTATCCTATCTTAACCAGCCTCGTTTTAGTACGTTCTAAGACACTAGTAATAATATACCCTAAGATACTAGTAGAGTAGTAATAGCACGCTCTAAGAGTAATAATAATAACCTTAGTAAGTATATATAGCTTAGTAACTCTAGTAGTCTTATATAAATATAAGCACGAATATTCTATAGCCAAAGATAATCGAGAAAACCTTAGTAATAGTATCCCTTTATATTAAATACTATAGAGAAGGACTTAAGCTAGTTAGGAAAGATCTATGGTTTATAAGAGATAGTATAATACTAGAGGAGATATATACTAATCACTACCCTCTTTAAATAGGAAAATTCTTAGTAATCCTTTAGAACTCTACTAGAGTATAGGACCTAACTAAGTTTATATAGGATTATATCCTTCCTTTAATACCTAGTGCTACCTATTTTAAGTTTAACCCTAGCGATTAGATTAAGTTAGCTAAAGAGGTTAAGAAGGAGAATAGGGTTCTTAGGGCGTTCTATATAAGAGGTCTTAAAGGTGACCTATTCTATATAGTCTAGGATATTATCACTAAGGTAGAGTAGACTAAGTTCTACATAATCTTTAAGTACGAGGAGGAGACTTAGCACCAGCCCTATACTATTTCTACCCCTTTCAAGGCTAAGGACACCACGTAGCGAGATATAGATAATAGGTAAATAAGCATACCAAGTAGAGATAGTATAGCCAGGCATAAAGTCTCAGGGGCTATTAGATCGCCGTCTAGATAGGTCGTAGTAGCGTCCTTACTGACGATGATATTAGAAATAAGGGGCTAGGGAGCGACAGCGAGGTCTAGCCAGGGAGCGACAACGAGGTCTCTAAGTCCTCGCCAGGGGGCGATAGCGAGGTCCCGGAAGCGAGCACGTGCTACCTCACCAGCACTAGCTCGCCGCAGTCGGAGACGGGTTGTAGATCTCTTGTAGTCTGCGGGCGAGGCCTAACCTCCTGGGTTACTCAAGATTACACGTTTTGTATGGGTGCAAATTGCTTCATTTTTGATAGTTAGAATTATATATGCGTGCTGCGTTATCATAACGGTGCAACTGTAAAATTGCACGTAAAATTGCAGGTTAAATTGCATGGTTTGAGCCTTCAAAATGGTCGATTTAACCTGCAATTTTACTATGTCAGTCAAAATGGAGGTTTTCTTGCTTATATAAGCGTTGGACAGTGATTTTGACTGATTTTTCTCTGTAAGGGTAATTCCGGTAATATACTCTTTCTGCCGACCTTAAATTACCGTCCAAAACCATGAAATTGCGCATTGAAGCTACTGATCGCTATAGGACGCCGTACTCTGCCCCCTGATTCGTCCCGACGCCGTGCTCCCGGCGCCCGCGGTGCGTGGCCCGTCGCCGCCCCACCCCCTATCCTATATACTCGCCGTCTGTCCGACCCGCCGCGCGGCGGGCCCGGGACGATCGAGCCGACTGCCCTAGGACGGTCTCGCGAGGTCGTCTATCCGATCGAGTGCTAGAGGGCCAGAATCCGAGAGAGCGGATCCCGAATGAGGATCCACCGCGAGCAGTCCGAATATCTGTTACGAAGTCTCCAAAAGGGGAATCCGAGTACGAGCATAATGGGATTCCGAAAACGAGGTCCCCAAGTTGGTCCCCTATCAGGAGCCCGATCTGTTGAATATCACGGCGGCTAAGCTTATGGAGTGGATTAGGGTCGGAGATATAAAGACGGGCTACCCCTCTTCTGTAAATAAAATCAATTAGAATCAATCAGACAATCGCTTATCTCAACATATTCATATTCGCAAATATTCATGAATATTCATGAATAATCATATTCCTTTCGGAACCCTAGCTGCTGCTGGATCTCTGATACCAGGTAGGTGAGTTCCTGGCTGGTAAGAACCGCATTGCTGTTCCTGATGCTGCTGGTCGTGTCGTCAGCATCCACCATTAAAATAAAATGTGATGCCTGGCACGGTGGCTCTTATTCTGTTGTCCCGTCACATAATAACTTAACGGGACGACATCCGGTCGGATCGGCTCCCTTTTACGCTTTTGCCCGCCGATGATATATATCGGCGGCCCGGTGCTTGTGGTCGGATAGATGTGCTCGTGGTCGGATAGATTCCATCGGATGCCATGACTAGGGGATGATGGTTTCATGTAATTTGGCTTCAAGTATGCGGTGATTCTATCGGCGCCGCCTCAAGGCTATATGGCTATATGATTACGGGATAAAGAGGGGAAAGAGGCGCAATTTCTCCTTCCATTCTTCCCACATACACATACACATACACACTATCTCCCCTCGCCATCCTATAGACCCCCAACAATCCCTTCACCATGCCCTACAAATCCCGCTGGAAAATCGACATCCCAGACACCCACCTAGCCTCCCTCCTCCTCAAATCCCCAACAGCCCCCCTCTCCACAACACAGAGATGTTTCCTCGAAGCAGCCCGGCCAGACACCCACTACTTCACCCCACATGACCTCCGCCTCTGGAGCCAGCGCTTCGCGGCAGGCCTCTGCAAATCCGGCCTGCAGCCTGGCGACCGTGTGCTCCTATTCTCAGGAAATGACCTATTCTTCCCAGTCGTGTTCCTCGGCCTCGCAATGGCAGGCGGGATCTTCACAGGCGCAAACCCGACCTACGTTGCGCGCGAGCTAGCATTCCAGCTCCAAGACAGCGGGGCAACGTACTTGATCTGCGCAACAGGAAGCCTAGATATAGGCATCGAGGCAGCGACACTAGCCGGTCTAAATCGGGACCGGGTCTTCGCGTTCGACAATGCCCTCTACGATGGCGGCGGTCAGGCGCAGAAGGGATGCCGGTACTGGGGCGAGCTGGTGGCGTCGCCGGACGAGGGGCGCGGGTTCGTCTGGGACGAGCTCTCGACGCCACAGCTGGCGGACCGGACGCTCGTGCTGAATTACTCCAGTGGCACGACCGGCCGGCCTAAGGGTGTTGAAATCACGCACAAGAACTACGTTGCCAATATGCTGCAGTACACACACATGGCCACTCTGAACCCGGATTATGCGAGCTGGTTGGCGCGGGCGCGCTGGCTGTGCTTTTTGCCCATGTACCATGCTATGGCGCAGAATATCTTTATTGCGGCTGCGCTGTACCGTGAGACGCCGGTGTATATCATGCCCAAGTTTGATTTTGTCAAGATGCTGGAGTATACGCAGAAATTCCGTATCTCGGATCTTATTCTTGTGCCCCTCGTTGTTGTTATGCTGGCGAAGCATCCCGCTGTGGAAAATTATGATTTGAGTAGTGTGGAGAGTGTGGTCAGTGGCGCTGCGCCGTTGGGGCGGGAGGTTTGTACTGAAGTGGAGAAGTTGTGGCCGCCGGGGAAGATTAATGTTAAGCAGGGTTGGGGCATGACAGAGTGAGTTGTTATGAGAGATTCGTGTGAGATGTGCTGGTGGGGAACGAATGCTAAACTAAAATGTCGTCTAGGTCAACCTGTTCCATTCTAGGATGGGACCCGACAGAGAAGAGCTTCTCGGCATCTGTCGGGGAACCCAATGCCAACTGCGAAGCCAAGATCATGGCAGAAGATGGAGTCACCGAGATCCTGGAACGCAATCAGCGCGGTGAACTGTGGGTGCGCGGCCAGAATATCATGAAGGGGTATTGGCGGAACCCGAAAGCAACAACGGAGACCAAGACCGACGATGGTTGGCTCAGGACTGGCGACATTGCCTATGTGGACGACCAGGGCAAGTTCCATATTGTGGATCGGATGAAGGTGCGTCACATTATCTATGACGCTAACCACACACTAAAAAAAGTGGACGGGGCTCTGACAAATATGCAGGAGTTGATCAAGGTCAAGGGCAACCAGGTGGCCCCCGCCGAGCTGGAAGCGCTGCTGCTGGAGCACGAAGCCATTGCAGACGTTGCGGTCATCGGCATTTCCATGTCAGTAGTTTCTACTATTCATTCTTGCGTCGTGTTTCTCTTTTTTTTTATTGTTGGTTTGGTTACTGACAGAGGGGCAGCGACAATGACGAGCGACCTCGTGCATATGTCGTCCTGAAGCCCGGGCAGTCGACTACAGGCGACGAGATCGCCCGGTTCATGGACGGCAAGGTCTCCGCCACGAAGCGTATCACTGGCGGGGTGGTGTTTCTCGACGCGATCCCGAAGAACCCATCGGGGAAGATCCTGCGCAAAGTGCTGCGTGAGCAAGCGCAGGCGGAGCTAAAGCAAGGTGCCACAGCAAAACTGTAGCTAGTATACGAACGGCATGGTCAATAAACGCTGGAAAAGCCGCTTTCCTCCTGTCTGTGTTATAAATTGTAAATCCTTAAAACGTCGTACTTTGTGACAGGTGGCAGATACCTCTTTGTAGGTTCGTCGAGTGGGAGCCATCATATTTCGATTCCCTTTACTATTTAGTTTATAGCAGCTAAGATGAGTTGAGCGATTTGAATTTGAATAGCGAGAGTGGTGATAGTGTCTGATTGCCTAGTCACTTAAGTGCCCTTCTTATGTCTATATAAGAAAGCAGCACATTAGAGTGCTCTAAAGAGTTTTTGCTATCCGGGTGACTGCTAATCCGACTAAATGGTGCAAAGAGTGCACGTAGTACGATGAAGACAAGCTATTCTAAGCACAAACGACCCCCTACTATATAGGTCGATGAAAGTATCTTCTGTCAGGAGAATCTAGAGCTATACGCTGACTTTTCTAATGCTGTATCTGCAACGGGTCAAGTTATGGCAGCGACTCCTATAATTTCCTGTACGGCAAAGATTGAGAACGAGAAACCACATTTGAAGGCCGAAAACTTGTACTAAGACCCCTGGAACACTTTTGAGACAATAGCGGAGCTCTCTTTGATCGACCGCTTCTCCTTACCCGATATAGGAGGGATAGAGACAACCTCGTCTGTATTCAGAAACTTGAGCAGCGATCCTTTTTAAAGCCTAAATTGCGAAGAATGATGGAGCAGATCTCTTATTCTAGCTTTCGAGCTTTGCTTAGATGCTACTATCATAAGGATTTCGTGCTCTTGGTCTAGGAGCCTATGGAAGTTTCGGTCGGGGAAATTATAGCGTCGAGACTTATGATCAATGCGAGTGAGATCGTTGCAATTATCAAGCCGGTAGGAAATCATACCATTATATTAGATCTAGATTGGCCGCTGATTGATAGTAGGTGCTTAAAGGAATTCAGTATTTGTCTAATCACGGGAAAGTCCTCGCCACCTTGACTATAGAAACCATTTTGCTTATATATTCTGGCAAAGTCAAAATCGGTACGAAAAATAAAATGATAGGATGGCTTCCTAAACACGATTACTACTAATATGTTCGGCAGTAGGCGTCGAGAATAGCTACGAGATCAATGCTTCGGAAATGAACCCTGCTACTTTAAAATTATACGCTCTAGCGGATATTGTTATTAGGTTGATAGGGAAAAGCCCTTTGTCCTATAAATGGTCCGCCGAGCTTGACAACTTGCCTGGTCAACTGAGAACGCTTTCCCTAGGAGAACTTTTCCAGGTGAATTCACTCCCCTTTTGTTATATTCAAAACTAATTTAGCAGATCAAACTCTTTGAGTAAGTACCATTCCCAGGAGGACTGAAATTGCTTGTCAATTTTACCAACAAGACCCCTTTCCACTAAGTCGAGTCTCATTCCTATCGCGTGAGAGAATGTGGATATTCTGGAACTTTCTGTGCCCAATCCATTTACTGCAAAGAGCCAACCAATCATGAATATAAGTGGGCGATTATTCTCAGCATTCCGAGAGATAATTTAACGCATTATTGCTAGGGAAACACAGTAACGGGTGTTTCAGCGGCTGCCTACGCCTTCACCTTGATCGAGCGGCTTTCCCCTGACGTCCTGAAGTACAATGGCAATACGTGTCTATAGCAGCTATTGTTCCCCCGTGCGAATTCCACAATTTGGATTTTGAAGTTCTCCTATATGAATATATTCATAGAGATATTCCAAATCTGACAGACACTTTGCGCAATTTTCCACTTCGTTATTTTAGTGACAACACCAGCCATTATGGGCCAATAACTCATTGAGCTGAATGTGAACGGATAGATGAAGGTACTGTATGCTAGGTCAGGTTAAAGCGATGGAGGAACTTCAGAAGACTTGAGACAGAATTCAATATCCGAGCTATTGGTTGGACGTTGGACGCATTGGTGCAGTGCTCATCGAAATAATCTTACCTAACGTCAAAATTTTAGATAACACCTTTTAGCACTGTCTACGAAGCTATAGGGAAATATGTTCTCAGTGATTTGTGGATGACTTCTGTTCCTGTTCCCAAGTGGTCACCCAGGATTGGCTTCAATAACTCTTGAAATGGGCAACGCGCGTCTCTCGAAGTATAGTCAACTATTGAACAGACCTCTCCATGTGATGATGCAGAATCCAATCAATCTATTTGAGCCAATAACGCCAGTAAGATGCACAACACTATTATAAACCCTCCTTACTCTTTTTGTCAAGGACCTTTATTTCTCTCCAGTGTTCCATCCCTCCCATCGCTCAAAATCTCCAGTGTCCAAATCGAACAGGTCCAGCATGCGCCCCACACTCTGGTCGACCAACTCGCCTACCGAGGCAGCTCGGATGTAGTATGCCGGCACGGGAGGGAATATGATCGCACCGCTACGGGTGATTTCCAGCATATTGCGCAGATGAATATCGCTCAACGGTGTTTCCCGGGCTACCAGCACGAGTCGTCTCCTCTCTTTCAGCATGACATCCGCAGTACGCGAGATCAGCTCATCACAAAACCCGCTATGGATTGCAGCGAGGGTCTTCATGCTGCATGGTACCACGATCATGCCATCGGCTTTGAATGAGCCGCTGGAGATGGGGGCTGCCATGTCATTGATGGAGTGGACGTGGTCCGCAAGGGCCTTGACATTCGATGGGTGGTAATCCGTTTCGTATTTGATAGTCGCTTCGGCCCATTTGCTCATCACCAGGTGTGTTTCGACATTAAGGCGTCGGAGAGCGATCAAGCATTTGATACCTAAGATGGCGCCAGTGGCTCCGGTCATGGCCACAACGATCCGGCGGCGGCGCTGGACAGGTGGTTGATGCGTAGGAGCATATGGTTCGATCTTCTCGGAGGGCATTGTAGTTTCGGTCGGACTTCCACCGGGAGAAGCGCGGGAAGATCTGGGAGTGTGGGTGCCAGAGAGTAGAGAAAGCATTGGTAGTAAACGATGTTCTCAGCTTGATTTGACTTTTTGGTCTTTCGGAAGGTTGGTTGTATGGGATTGGTAGGCTGGTGAGTATGAGTTCTCAGCCTGGCAGGGCTCGTCCATTAAATAATAAGAAGTGACAAGGCTCGGAAGGTCCAGAGAGTTCCCACACACAAAATAATCGCATGCCCCGATGGAACAAGGCACACGTTGCGATCCGCCTGATTCTGGAGAGCCCGAATGGATCCATCCGAGGCCCCGATGCCGAAGTCTCCGAGACACGAAGCCGGCCTGATCCCGCTTCGACCGGCAAGAAGGTGGAGCCTATTCTAAGGAAGTCGGTTCAGATCGCGCCAAATTTTATTTCCGAGGAGTATTGTATATTATTTATGCAACATTAAGGTATACAGAAACAATGCCGGGTATCTAGGCTCTTTCCGAGTGCGTCACCAGTCGACCGTTACGTGGAGATTTCACAGAAACCCATTCTCCTGCGTAAAGTCAAATAAAGGAACTTATCGGTTAACATGTTAGTGAGTTTCTGATTAATTCAGGGCTCCAAACTGACCGTTCATGATTGAGTCCAAGTACGACACGGGTGATGTGTCGAATGGGTTCATCATCTCCGCATATCCATCGGGGTTGCTGGGATTATTAGCATTGATACAGACAAACACAGCCAAAGAACTTACCCAAAGCTAAATGGCGGTACAGGATTGAGGCTCATTGCCGCCCAATTCTCATTCTCCCTAGTATTCGTATCCCCTTCTCGATCCAAGGCACCTCGCAGAGTCACTAAAGCTCGAATGTGGCGAGCAGACAACCATTGGCCATCGCTATCCGGTAATGAAGTCCCCTCATCTGTGGTCCGTGAATCAGCCGACGAGAAGACATCAATCACTCTCTGCTGCAGACTGCGACACTCGGGGTCATTGCGCGTTTCTTCCCAAATGCAAAGGAGCAATGTCGAGCTGAGAACCGTATGCACCATGGACCAACTCCGCAAAGGAACGACACTGAGAGCTTGAAAATCAAGAAACGCCTTCGAGGCGTCGATCAAACTCCCTTTGGCACGAACTCGAAGTATATCTGCATGGGGAAGGATAGGCTGTGGCGATGACTGCTTCATTGCTGGTCGGCAAACCACAGATACACAGAGCGACGTGTGCATCCTCAGGGCGAGATACTCAAGGTGCTGTTGTAATGTCGTGCAATGTTCTCGTGATTTGAGATAGGGCTGGCAACGTTGATAGGCATTATCCAATCTTTGTAGCCCGTCGAGGGCTCGGTCAACCTCTGCGATGCCGAGATTTTCGGGTCGCATAATATCGAGGCCAAGTCGACATAGGAATTGCATGATCTCCGCGTATGATAAGTCCTGTCTCTCAAAAAATGAATTATCAACAGACCATCCCGCGACAGAGACAATAGGTGGGCGGTCGTAGCTAAGACAAAGAAGACTGTCTTGCCACACGATCGTTGACCTGCCAATCTGAGGTTAGCCACTAATCTGAGCTTATGATATAGGAATTCCAATAGTTACCTACCAAAGCGCACGTGCCTTACTCCGAACATACTCGGGCCAATGAACCGTACTGCTCTCAGTGTGTAACCCCATGGTCTGAGCTAATCGAATTGTCGTGCCGAGCAATGCCCAAGCAGCGTCCGACTGACCCATATTTTGCAATGTATTGCCGAGAATAAGAAGCGCTTGAATGATATCCAGTGACGGCCTAAAAAGGAAGTTAGCCAAGCGGAGAGCATGGAACGATCTGCGGGCTAGAGGATTGTTAGCAGATGATCGTTTGGAGATATGTATCTCCTCGTACCCAGATCGGTAGAAAGTTCCAGGCGCCGAGGATATTCGATGTCGGAGTAATGAGCTCCTGCTGCTAAGGTCGCAAGCAGAAGACTAATGTGGCCAATTGACTTATCCGTCGCCCATCGATCATTGATCTTCTCTGGGTCGCGTAATTCTCCCGCTGCATAGGCATTGAGATAGGTGCACAAATCAGACTCGAACCGATCCATATCGGCCAAGATTGGATTAAATGGATAGGCTGTGACACGATAATAGTGAAAGAATCTAGCCTGCTTAGCAAATGTTGCTGCATTCTGCGGATATTGCAGCATACTTTAAGACTTCCGTTCTCTGCGGCAACACTCCCAGCAACAATTTCCATCTTTCCCTGGGAGTCTTGGAGTCCATAAATGGATAGTTGTTGAAAGTATTCTGGAGACCGAGAACAGATCCGACTTCGCAAGCCATCGACTCATTGGCATCCGACGCCCGCAAACGCAAGATCGAGACGACCGAGTTATCGCCCGAGTAGACATAGTTTTTGGAACCTTCATCCTGGCGGGACGTCTGTTCATTGGTCACAGTTCCTGCTGCGCGGGGTAAGGCCGGCGAAGCCGAGCGAGCAATTCTCTGATGAGAAACCGATGCTGATCTGCGCCCTGAGTGTGCTGCCAGGTCATAGGTGCAGATCTGCGGATGTTTTCGCCGTTGGCAGGTCCGGCATGGACGAGCTCCGTCGCATTTGACCTTTCGCTTTCTGCATGAGTAACAGGCGTGTGCTTCTCTCTCACGGCTTTTCAGGCGGAGAACCCGATCGGCCTCGTCTTGACTGACGCCGCTCATGCTGCCGAGGGTCCCGAGTTTGCGGGAATGTCGGATTTGACTATCTCGGCGAAATTCGCGAGTTCTTCACGGCTATCGGTTCAATGGACTCTAATATTTCCGTCCATCTAGACAATTGAGGCACTCGCCGAAATGGAGGTCGAGAATTCAGGAACATCGCGGATTCTGGACAGGCCGTATGCGGTCAGATGATACGGCGCGTTCACGGTGCACGGACCAGGCAGTCACTCATCAACAATGTGTACTATTGATCCATGGCGGAAACAATTATTATTGGAATGCAAATACGCTCAAGATTTATTTTATTTACGAAAACGGGCGGCAAGGGCTCCCAAAATGGTGGCCAACGCCTTCGAAAGACCTGCTCGCATTGCAAGAAGCAAGGACATAATGCCGAATCCTGCTGGGAGAGGCACCCGGAAAAGAAGCCCTCTCGGGCACCGGGCAAGCCAGCAAAGACTCCAAAGGTGTCCGAAACCCTGATGACTCGGGTCGTCCCAGTGCCCAGATAGGCAATAAAAGTTGTCATCATCCCCTATATTTCAACAGATTGAAAATGCAAATTCAAGTTGGAAGTTGTATCTAGTACTATAGAAATCTATTGTTACAATCTCAAATTTACTCCTCCCGGAAACCCATCTTGGTCCAATTGGCCAAAACCTTCTGCTTCAACTCCTCAGGGTACGAATTCTCAAAATCGGCTGCTTCCCAGTCCCGACCAGTGGTATACTCGCTCGGCATTAGGGCATCGGAAACGACCTTGCCACCCATAGTAGGCGATCCATTGCCGTGCGACATGTACGGCACGAGCGTGAATCCAGGCACATCCTCGAAGAAGGTCTCATCAAGGTTAGGGCGGCAACGAGTAGAAAAGGCCCACATCACATCCTTGCCGTTATAGACATCGATGTCGTCACCCACGAGCACCAAGCGATGGATAGTGTAACCGGCCTTATGGTTGAAGACCAGGTCCCCGACCTTCTTGGAGAACTCTGCGGAGGTGGTCTTCATCTCGCGGAGTCGGGCTGTGTCGACCCGCAAGGCGACCCAGGTAACCTGCGACTCGAATAGCGAGAAGGCATCAGTGATAGGGAGACCGCTTTGTTGGCAGGCCTTGCGGATCTCGGCGGCAGCCAGAGCTCCGATCATAGTGTGCTAAGATTTGATGTCAGTCATACTAGTCAAGAACTTGAGACAGGCGAGGATCTTACCGTTTCATCAGTCAGTCGGCCAGAAGATGACATAGGCAGAATCGGGTTGTTGCGGTAGGTAATGCGGTTGACCTTGAACTTGGGCCACAAATGGGTATCACCGGGGAAGACGTATCCATGCATCTCACCGAATGGACCCTCCGGCCCCTTGTCAGTAATGGACAAGGTTCCCTCGAAGACAATCTCGGAAGTGGCCGGCACATAGAGGTCATTGGTGTCGCACTTGACCAGTTCCAGCGCGGAGCCAGTCATGGCGCCGACATATCCAGCCTCTGTCACGCCGTCCGGGATGGGCATGCTGGAAGCCATGATGGCAGCAGGGGGCACACCGAAGGCGAGGGCCCAGGGCACGTCACGGCCTTCCTTCTTCCACATCTGGTGGATTTGCCCGATATGCTGCAGCTCGATGACCAGTCCGGTTAGATGCTTCTCATCGGACACCATGGCTCGGGCAATGGACCAGTTGGTCCACGACCCATCGGGGGATTGCACGATGTGCATTCCGTAGGTCTGGATATACTTGCCACCGTCGGCCTGGTGGATCAGAGGAGCAGGCAACTTAGTCAGATCGATCTGGTCTTCGCTCAGACTGTTCTCCTTGCAGGGGCCTGTGGGCACGATTTGAGGGGGGATCGGAGCCATTGTGCTCGCAGACAGCATCTTGTCGAGGATTTCTTTCATAGATGCCGTGGGTGGCAGGTCCAGATGGCGTGCCAGTCGGCCATAGCGGTCCTTGGAGGACTTTCGGAGGGATCCTGGGGCACCAAGGATGCGGAAGAGGCCGTGTTGGGCGCCAATAACATTGTTGAAGAGCGGTGCCTTGTCGTTGGTTTCACAGACCAGGCGAGTAATAGCCGCCGCTTCGAGATTCGGGTCGACGGGGTCGTTGATCTCGACTAGATCGTTGTCGGCCTTGAGGGCCTCGACGAAGGATCGGAAGCAGAGATGGGGCTCGTTGGCAACCATTGTGGAGATGTTCCTCGGGTTCCCTGAATATCTTTGAATGCTTTGTGTTGTGTGATGTAGATCGTGTTGGGGGTTTGAGGATGGCCAATGTCCATGACTTAAATATCCCAGGATTGATTCGGCACGGCAAGACTCGGATCGGCCACTCATGCTCAGTTTGGGCAAAGAACCAGACCGATTCATCCATGGCGAATTTTTCGGATACCGCACACTTCGGATTTCGCCCTGAGCGACCGAGTCCCCGAGGCCCGAGATGTGCGTGATGTACGGAGAGTGCTTCCATGGGTGTCTTGAGACATCAGTTCACAGAGCCCCCGATTCCCCGAGATCCGAAGCCGATCTCGGGGTCACGTTTATTGTGTAGATGCGGAACCAGTGCCACTGAGCGACCTGCTTGCATTATATACATGTACATACCACGGACTTGGAGAAGTACTTGGGCTATCACTTTGTCGTTGCTGGGATGCAGGATCTGTCAACAATCGAAGGTCGATGTACCTTCGTGTTTCCCTGGTCTCTTGACATATTGAATAAGGGTACATGTGTCATTTCCGATCCTGAGACCGTGCCAAGAGCCTCTGGCGAAAGCACAATCATTCGAGAAGCCAGTCGAGGAGTCGGAGACTCCTGGATGGTATTCTCCCAAGGTCTCGATAAGCAAGATGTCACTATGAAGCTTCTTCACGACAGCCGATGCCTGCTGAAACAGGTTCATTTGGATAACTGGGTGGAGCAGGCCGTAGGAAAATCTTCAGCATCCCTTGCTGTTCTCGAGGCCTATTATGAAAAACTCAGCTTTTCTCTTTACAGCTTCTTGACCCATTTCCCTCTCGAGGCTACAAAATATAAGTCGATCTCGGAGGTATGTCATATCGCGAGCAAAATTAAGAGTCATTTACTAACAGGGATTAGATCGTAAAGAGCAATGATTGCTTCTTGCATAAAGGACTCGCACATGCTGTTACCCTTCACGAGAGAGGGGGGCAATTCGAAACGCTCCAGATGGATGCGAAGTTCATCACCGATCCACTGGAGAGACTGCTTTCGCCACCCGATCGTAACATTCTTCTCAAACTCACAGCTCTCAAATCTCGGTACCAACGCTATCGGATGAGCCCCGATATGGTCCAAGGGCGGGTCTTCAGCGTCAATACAAGCTTTCTGGATCTCCTCATCGATCACTCGGCCACAGCAGTCGCCTTGCGACTGAGCAGAAATGTGCTGGCACGGTTTCATCACATATGCCTCGACGGCATTCGCACCCATGACCAGCATCTTCAGCTGCTGGGCACTGAGTGGAATGAGCTCTGTCATGATGCGGAGGAGGTTGCAGTGGTCGGCGACCTGGGCGGAAAATTGGAAGAGGTAGCAAAGGTACGATCAAAAGCCGACTGTCCATCTACTGTTACTGAAATCAAACTAGGAGTTGTTTCACCTTCAGAATTTCTATAGCTTGTGCGCTATTCTTTCTGGAATATCGTCGGCGGGTGCCCAGGTTCCGCTCGTATTTGCGGGGTTTGTCGACTCCAACACGAATTATCGGCTGTACAGAACAAAACTACATGTCGAGCCATCTCTTCCTTTCCTTTATCCTCTCATTATCGATCTTAGGAGGGGAAATGACGCGGCACTCCCAAAGATCTTCAGCTTCCTCACCTACGGCCGATACCTAAGTCGGGCTTGCAAAAAGACCGAAGAGGCGAGTGGGCAACCGGGCCCCGCCTTTTGATGGGTTTAGATGAAGTACTTTCGGGGGAAGAAGGGGCGCGGGGGAGGGCGGGGGGGGGGGATCTTATTTTTGGTAAATACACGGACGCAAGTACATGTAGTACACACACACACACAATTTATTAACGCCCGGCAGCTAAGCCGAAAGGGCAACTATCGCTGATCTACTATACATGTCATACTAGATACAATTCAGTGTCTCCTTAGAGCCCATACATAAAACCTCGCCGTATGTGTCATTTCCAGCACGCAGTGTCGCAGCGGATCCTCGTGGGTTAGTAATTTTGTTAGTAGGCTGGCTTGAAGGCGCTTCTCTAAGTGTTCAACATCCTATTTTCGGTAGTTGAAGCGCGTCTACCATCTGGAGCACGAGGTGGTTGGTGATTTAGATCGGAAAAAAGGGGGTGGTTTATGTTCGTCGGCATGGTTAAGTGGCCTCGAGTCGGCCCGTCGCGATGGCGAATCGTATTGAGGCCCGTACTGCCTCTAAGTTTGGCGTCCACCTCTGATCATTAGAAGGCGATTTCCCTCCTAAGAAGAAGGATATGTTTCCTCGGTGGGTGTTAGTACATTGTAGCAGTTCCGTCCGGTGCGCGGTCTACTTCCGACATCGAAAAAGGAAGTGCTCCACGGTCTCTTTCGCTTGTCTATATACACACTGATCCGTCTCTGCCGCGTTGATTCGATAGAGGTATCTATTAAGTCTTACTATGCTAGTCCGGAGTTGAGCTAGTACGCTAGCTTCTTTCCACGATAAGCGATTATATAGCTGTCGGGTGTGTTTTCCTAGAATACTCGTTTAACGTGTTTCCCGACGTTCTTTGGTAAGGCTTTCCTAGTGGCTATATATGACTGTGCGATATTCAGGGTTGTTGACTTTATCCTAGGAACTCGTGCTTAGAGGAGAGCGTCCTCTTAAGTTGCGGTCCTGGCCTGCTCTTTAGCCAGGCCCAACAATTTGTTCTCTTTATTGGTAGGGACCTAACGGATGTTGATCCGGTTTCCGGTTCTCCCTAGCCTTCTAATTAGCTTGTAAATCTGGTCGACGTGTCCCTGGCCCGACTGTTGTCGAGGATTCCTTAGCGTGAGCGCTGCTGCTTTGTTACTCGTGAGTAGCGTGATTCTGTACCCTTTTAATACCGGTGGTAAGTTCAACACGTATGCTATTGCTGCCAATTCCGCCGAGTATGGGTTCTGCTCTGCTCTGACTCCCAGTGTGACAGAGAAGGTTTTTAGTTTTAGTTTTCGGTAGTAAGGTGGCTGCTTTTCGTAAGTAGTTAACGTAATTCATAAGTAGGCTTCGGCACTATGGGCCGGGCCCATGGGCCGGGCTGGGCTAGGCCCAAAAATGGGCCCCTATTTGCCTTTGAAATGGGCCCGGAAAGCCCATAGGCCCCTATTTGGGCCCATTTTGGTGGGTCCAAAATTATGTGTATTTTTCATAAACTATACAGAAATATTGGTTTTCAATAGGTAAATTACTACTTTAAATACCTTATATATTACATATAGATAATATAAAATTAGCTTTAAAAGGTATGAACTCTATGGTTCTACCTTATTTTTTTAAATTTCTTTTTTGTTTTTTATATATAAAAGTAAGACCTATAAGCCACCCTAATACCTTAGCGCCCTAGCACCTATAATTAATTAAATCACGCATAATTAATCTTATTAATCAGTGATATACCCATTCTATATCATCCTATATCTGCCTAGTTACTCTAGCCCTTCTAGAAACCCTAATAGAAGGTAATTCTCCATTATCTAACCTTTTATCTAAAGAATCTTTGGGTAAAACCACCCTTTTTCTCTTCTTAGGCTGCCTAATTAGGTCTAGCTACTACTACTACTCTTCCTCATCTAAGCTAATTAGGTCTAGGTCCTCGATATCACTAATATCCTTAAGTAATACTCGAGTCTCTAAGTCCTTTAATCCCGCCTCTTCTTTAATCTTAAGCGCTTAGACGAGCTAACTAAGCTCTTCTATATCTATATCAAACTTTATAGTGTAGTTATATACTATAAGGTCTTTTATAGTAGATAAGCTTAGTCTACCACGTCGGTAGTGGTATATATCACGTGCGGTATTAAAGAGACGTTCTACACTAGCCCTAGTTACTAGAATAGAGAAGAGATCTCTAGCTATCCGAGCTAGGGTAGGGTATTTAGTCTGATTATTCCGCTAGAAAATAGAGGGTTCTTTATTAATTAGCCCTATTTAGATTAGTATAAGTAATAGGGATAGTAAAAAGCTAGGAGTAGATTAGGGCCGGATTAGGGCCGGATTAGGGCCGGATTAGGGGGACTATACTAAAGTATAATTAATATAGATCTTTATATTAATATATATAGATTCTATATTAATCAAACTTTGATATAGTCCCCCTAATCCGCCCCTAATCCGCCCCTAATCCTACCCTAATTAGGCTTCGGCATATGGGTATGGGTTTTGGGATGGGATGGGTATGGGACTAAAAATGGGTACCCATTTAGGTACTGATGGGTTATGGGTACCCATGGGTACCTATGATAAGTAGGTCTAAAATTATGTGTAATTTTCATAAAATATGCGGAATTTTTGGTTTTATAATAGTAAATTACCACTTTAATTACCTTATATATAATATATAGTTAAGAAAAAGTCAGCCTTTTGAGGTATAAACTCCATAGTTTCTACCTATTTTTTCTATTTTTTTTGTTATTTTTTAAGCACAAAGAACACCTTTAAACCACCCTAACGCCTATATCAATCTTATTAATCAGTAATACGCCCATTCTGCGTCATCCCGTGCTGGTCTGGTCCTTCTAGAAACCCTAATTGAGGGTAATTGCCCATCATCTGACCTTTCGTCTGAAGAATCCCTTTCGTCTGAAGAATCTCTTTGGTCTAAAGATTCTTCAGACGAAACCACTCTTTTCCTCTTTTCTAGACGCCTAATTAGGTCTAGCTCATCGCTATCTGACCTATCTGGGTCTAGGTCCTTGATATCACTAATATCCTTAAGTAAAACTCGAGTCTCTAGGACCTTTAATCCTGCTTCCTCTTCGATCTCAAGAGCTTAGACTAGTTAACTAAGCTCTTATATATCCATATCAAACTTTATAGTACGGTTATATACTATAAGGTCCTTTATAGTTAATATACTTAGTCGTCCACGTCTATAGTGGCATATATCACATATAGTATTAAATAAGCGCTCTACACCAGCTCCAGTAGCTGGAATAGAGAAGAGATTTCGGGCTATATAAGCTAAGATAGGGTATTTAGTCTGATTGTTCTGCCAGAAAACAGAGGGCTCCTCATCAATTAACCCTAATTAGGTTAGTATAGATCAGACCAAAAGGATCAGACCAAAAGGATTAGACTAAAAGGGTCATACCAGCTTGGAGATAGTCTTTTAGCTCATCTAATTGCGTAGAGAACTTGCTAGGTTTTTTAGGCATCATAGACTGGACTACTAGCTCAATTATAGTATATCTTCGTGCTTATGGACTCGAGATCAGGTCATCTTATTAATAAGATCTAATCAGATCCTATAAGCTTGATCTATACATCTCTATATAGTCAATATCATCATCCTACCATTCTTCAGACTGAAAGAATTGAAGCTTATATTATAGGGCAAGGATCGTCCCATGTGCATATATGCTGCCTAAAGCAGGGTCTATGGTCTGAGAGTAATACTCTCGAAGCTTAGATTCAGCTGCTTGGAGTGCAGAAAGCATGTCCTTTTTCTATGGAAGCTATATATAAGGTTAGATATAGATATATAAGGTTATATATGGTCAAAGAACCTTATATATGGTTAAAGAACCTTATATATAAGCATATAGAACCATATATAAGCTTATATATAGGGTTCTTTGACCATATATAAGCTTAAAACGCACCTTTTTTCGCTAAAGCTTAGTAATCGAAGACTCGATATACTGGAACAAAGCATTATAGATATTAAATACACTATAAATAGTGATATCCTTTGTCTTACATAATACAGTTGTGAACATAAAGAAAGGCTTAGTAATATACAGAAGATAGGTGATTTGGCGCCATTCATCTGATCTTATAAGCATCTTGACCCACTTTAGCTTGCAATAGCTATCTAGGGCTGGTTTGATCCGAATTGCCCGTTCTAGCATCAAAAACGTCGAATTCCATCGAGTCCGGATGTCCTGAATTGGGAAAAGTGGGTCTTTGGTCCCATCTTTTGACTGCTCAGCCCAGAAATCATCCCGTCTTTGAGGGCTTGCATTGATATAGATAGCTAAATTACGCACCTTTTATAAGGTTCTAGCAATACTAGTCAGATGGGTGATTTCCCTATGCTTTTAAAGCTCTTTAGACCAAACCAGCTTAATTTGGTCGTTACTAGGGTTAACCCTAATAGATCCAAGCAGCTGCTTTAAGCTTAATTGGATCATATGGGCCATACATGGGACTCGAGTGATGGAGCTTTCTGGGTAAGCTTGTTGAAGAGATGAGACCAAAGTCTTATTATTCGAAGCGTTATCCGTGGTTATAGCCATGATCCGGTCCGATATATCATGCTTAGCGAGAATTGGGGTAAGCATACGTGCTAGGTTGGCGCCTAGATATATATATTAGTATAAGCTTATATAACCATATATAAGCTTATAGAACGATATATAAGCTTATAGAACGATATATAAGCTTATGGAACCATATATAAGCATATAGAACCATATATAAGCTTATGGAACCATATAGAAGCATATATAGGGGCTCGAACCCTAGTAGAACCTCTCTATAGTTCCAATCTAGGTCCAGAAAATAGCCTATGATAGCTATAAAAGCTTAATGGAATGGAGATGTCTAGTAATCAAGTATAATTGATAGCTTAGAACCTTCTGGAAGCGCTTTTAGAGTATTTGTTTGTTGATTTAAGCTTATATCTCGTAGGTGACGAGATAAGCTCTGAGGAGACGGAATAGATGGGACTGAAGCAAGCTAAGCAGTCCCATCTATAAAATCTTTGAATTATTGACTTTTAAGGATATTAAAAGGTAGGTAATGGGTGGTAAAGAAGGTTATAAGGAGCTTAAACTATGCTTCATAAGAGATATGCTGGGATGATTGAATTGCCTAGGTTATAGAGCATAATATTAGTATATAGAAGATGGGACTAAAGGGTAAAAGATAAGATAAAAGGGAAAGATAGGATTAAAGGTCAGCTTATACTAGTAAAGCTGCTCTCAATAGTGATCTGGCTAGGGTTTATAGCCCTATATTTATATGCCTTCTTAATATGCCGGCGAATACTAGAGGTCCTATTAATTGAGCTTCTACTATGGTTCTAATTAGGATGGTTGAAGATTAGATTATATGCTATATAGCGTACTTTTGGTAGTCTGGTCCGAACTTCTATAACCTGCTTAATATAGGACCAAATCCTTAAGGATTGCTTTTTAGCCTAATTTAGAGCTGGTTTGATATCCTTTAACCTATTTGGGGTTATTCTCTACTATTTTAGGAAGGCTTTATGGTTTAATTGGGACTAAATAGCAAAATTACCTAATTCGGGTGTTGAAAACTAGAGAATTTCGATTGGTAAGCTGCTTTAGGTAGGGTAGATTATTGATATTGACTTAGATAGGGCGATTAGATTACTCTGAAGAGGGTTTCTATACCCTATTTAAGATATACTGGGTATATAGACCTAAGAAGTTAGGATAAAAGGATTTTTGAAGATATAACCCGCTAGAACCTGATTGGCTGGATATGATATCTAGATATATATGCTTATATATTATTAGTTACTGCTATAGTGGTCTATCCGGGCTACTATAGCTTTAGGAACACCATTTCGTCTGATCTATTCTTCTATATTACTATAACCTATACTATAAAATCCAGTCTATAAGCTTATATATAAGTATATAAGCTTATAATTTAGCTAACTCTTTATTTAAATTATATATAAAGGGTGGTTATGGTAAGCACCTGGTTTATGAGGTGGTAAAGCTATATAATCCGTATATATATATCTCCCCTATGTATGGAGCATATTAACCACTTCAAAAATTACTATTTTATATAAGGTCTTACTACCCTAAATTTAAGCTTAATTAGGGTAATATGGTATAATAAGCTTATATCAAACTATATTATATATAATTACTATAGATATGGTAGAAGCATAGAAAAAGGGTGTCTTCTATACATATACAGACGGGAACAGACGTAATTAAATAGAAAAGCTTGGCAAAAAATATGCAAAATCAGGCCAGAATTAGGCAAATATCAGGCCAAAATCAGGCAGTAAGGCAAAAAATGGGTTTATGGGTACCCATATGGGTACCCATATGGGACCGGGCCCATTATGGGATGGGATGGGTATTGAAATTTTAAGATAGGTACCCATTTGCCGAAGCCTAACCCTAATCCACTTCTAAATAATAGACTTAAAACTCACTAGCTTAAAGGTAATCTTTAAGCTTATCTACTTATATAGATATTATACTAGCTTTTATAAGCATTATAGATTAAACTACTAGCTCTATAGTAGTATATCTCCGAGCTTATAGACTCGAGATCGGGTTATCTTACTGATATAATCTAATTAGATCTTATAGGCTTAATCTATATAGCTTAGCATAATTAATTATCTTATCTTCCCACTCTTTAGATTAAAAGAATTAAAGCTTATATTATGGGGCAAGGATCGTCCTATATACATAGATACTGCCTAGGGCTGGGTCTATCGTCCGAGAGTAATACTCTCTAAGCTTAGATATAGCTGCCTAGAGAGCTAGAAGCATTTCTTATTTCTATAGAAGCTAGGTTATAGGGTTAGTATAGGGTTATAGAAGGTAATATAGGGTAAAGAGGGGGATATATCATATAAGCTATATATAAGCTATATATAAGCTTATAACCTATATATAAGCTTATATTAGCTTATATAGCTAGAACATACCTTCTTTCGCTAAAGCTTAGTCATAGAAGACTCGATATACTAAAACAAAGCATTATAGATATTAAACATACTATATATAGTAATATCCTTTATCTTATATAATATAATAGTAAATATAAAGAAAGGCTTTATGATATATAGAAGATAGGTAATTTAACGCCATTTATCTAATCTAATACGCATTTTGACCTAATTTAGCTTATAGTAGCTATCTAGAGCTAGTCTAATCTAAAGAGCTCTTTCTAGCATAAGAAAGATCGAGTTCTAGCGAGTCTAGACATCCTAGATAGGGTATAATAGGTCTTTTATCCCATCTTTTACCTATTCTACCTAGAAATCATCCTATCTTTAAGGGCTTACATTAATATAGACTACTAAATTCCGGACCTTCTAGAGCGTACGAGATATATCAGTTATATAGTTGAATTCCCTATGCTTTTAGAGCTCTTTAGACCAAACTAGCTCTATATTATCATTATTAGGGTTAACCTTAATAATCCTAAGGAGCTACTTTAGGGATAGCTAGATCATATACGCTATATAAGGGACTTTAGTAATCGAGGTATCTAGTTAAGCTTATTAAAGAGATAAGACTAAAGTCTTATTATTTAAAGCATTATCTATAGTAATAGCCATAATCTAGTCTAATATACTATACTTTTTAAGTATTAGGGTAAGTATAGAGGCAAGATTAGAGCCTAGATATAAAGAGATTAGTATATAGAAGCTAAAAGAGAGAAGAAGAAAGTCAAAGTAGATTATAGTCAGATTAGGGGGGGATTAGGGGGGGATAAATCAAACTATGATTAATATAGATCTTTATATTAATATATATATATTCTACATTAATTATAGTTTTATTTATCCCCCCCTAATCCGGCCCTAATTAGGCCCTAATCTACTTCGAAATTATACTTACTAGAATAAGCGCTATATAGGGGTTTAAACCCTAGTAAGACCTCTCTATAATTCTAGTCTAGGTTAAGAAAATAGCCTATAATAGCTATAAAAGCCTAATAGAATAGAGATATCTAGTAATCTAGGGCAATTAATAGCTTAGAACCTTCTAGAAGTATGCTTAAAGCGGTTATTTATTAATTTAAGCTCTCGTCTTATAGGTAACGAGATAAGGTTCGAGAAGAAGGAATAGATAGGACTAAAGTAAGCTAGGTAGTTCTATCTATAAAATTTTTGAATTACTAACTATTCAAGATATTAAAAGATAGGTAGTAGGCGGTAAAGAAGGTCATAAGCAGCTTAAACTATACTTTATAGGTTATATACTACTTTAATTAAACTACCTAGGTAGGGTTAGTATATATAATATATAATATAGGGTAATATAGGGTAATATAGGGTTATAGGGTTACTAGAGTAGCGGGCTTACTATAGTAAAGGTAAAGCTACTCTTAATTAAGGCCTAGCTAGGGTTTATAACCCTAGACTTATAGGTTTTATTAATATAGCGACGAAGAGTAGAGATTCTATTAATAGAACCTCTACTATTACTCTAATTAGGGTGATTAAGTAGTATATAATATACTATATAGCGTACTTTTGGTAGTCCGGTCTAAACTTCTATAATTTACTTAATATAGGACTAAATCTTTAAGTTTCCACTTTTTGCCTAATTTAGAGGTAGTATAACTTTCTTTAACCCATTTAGGGTTATTTTCCACCATTTTAGGAAGGCATTATAGTTTAATTAGGACCATATAGTATGATTTCCTAATTCAGGTATAGAAAACTAGAGAATTCCATTAGGTAGGGTGCCTAGGGTACTCTAGATAGGGTAAATTATTAAAATTAACTTAAAAGGAGCGATTAGATCACTCTAGAGAGGGTTCCTGTTATGCAAGAAAATGGGAAACAGTTGTTATGCAAGAAAATGGGAAACCTATTTTCTTGCATAACAGTTCCCATACCCTAATTCTAATATACTAGGCATATAGAGCTAAAAGAGAGCTTAGATAAAAGGATTTTTAAAGATATTACCTTCTATAACCCGATTAGTCGGATATAGTACCTATATCTAATACTAGAGCTCTGATTAGTTACTACCATAGTGGTCTTACCCGCGCGCTATATAATCAGGAACACTATTTTAACCTTCCTACATTTCTATATAAATATCACCTAAATTAGTTAAAATATAGCTTATAAGCTTAGATATAAGGTTAATACCTTATAATATAGCCTATTCTTTATTTAATCTATATATATAAAGGGTTATTAGGGCAAAGACCTATATATATATTAAAAGGTAGTGAAGTTAGGTGTTCTATATATATATATCTCTCCCATCCACACACTAAATCAACCACTTCCAAAATTACTACCCTATATTATATCTAGCTACCCTAAATATAGGGCAAACTAGGGTATTAGGGTATAATTAGCCTATATTAAGCTATATTACATATAATTATAATTAGGGTAGTAGAAGGTATGAGAAATAGTGGTCGCCATACGTATACGGACCAGAACAGATGTAATCAAAAAAAAAGGCTTAGCAAAGATTATGCCAAATCAGGCCAAAATCAGGCCAAATAAGGCACCAGTTTTGGCCTTATGGGCCCAAATGGGGCCCATTTGCCGAAGCCTAAGTATAACTTCCGCTAAGTTCTTACCAAAATATAGTCTATTAATTTTAGTAAACTCAAGGAGCTTTTCTCGCTTTTCAAACTTAGGGGATATCTAATAACCAATAATACCCATTATCGTAATCTAATTTTCTAACGTCTATATATTAAGAGATAATACAAGTATCCAGCTACTCCTAGCCAGTTCCTCTTTCACGTAAGCCCTACTTAAGTAAAATTCCTCCTTAATTCAGTTACTTAGCGTATTAGCGGTCTTAATAGGCAAAGTAGCCCCTATTACTTTAATCAATACCCTAAAAGCCAGATACTCTACCACTATAAAAGACTATCTTATCTATATAACCAATCAGACTAATATTTCTTTAACTCTAGCCTTCCTTCTTAGCGTCTCTAATAATCGGTCAATATTTCCTTCAACCGTGGGCAAGAAAATAGAGTTAGTCTCTAACTTAATATAATACTTAGTCTAGAGGTACACTAATAGATTCAACATAGAACCATAGCGCCCTAAATCCCTAGAGGACTAGCTATAATACTTATATACTAGCAGTCAGTCTTTTTTTAGTAGGCTACCCTACCAACACTAAGTATTATCAAGATCCATGGTCTAAAAGTACTTAATAGTCTAACTAGAATACGACTTAGTCTTTCTTCTTTTATATAGGAGCAGACTACTCATATTACTCCTACTCTCTAAAAACGCGGGATCAAGCGAGAAGGGTAAGGAGCTAGAAAAAGAGTAGGACCACTTCGACTAAGGCATTTTATTAATATTCCTAGGTAAGAAGGGCTTAGAAGAGTAAGAGCGCTCTATTTCATAGATCAGTCTATCACACTACTCCAAAGGTAAGGAAACCAGGCCATTATATAGAGCATTATAGTCCTAACATAAAAGACCGCGCGTCCTCCATAAGAACGCATTAGGTATAGATACTATACTCCTATTTCCTAGGATTAGTATAACGAGGTAGTACCTTAAGCTACCTTAGGGATAGAGTCTAATAGGGGGAGATAAGAATAAGATAACTATTAACAGACTCAGTCATATTCGCGCTTTATATACCCTTTTTAACGTGAAAAGTTAATAGGTCTCTTCTCTATTTTCTGCAACGCGATATGAATGATTTTGAACGTAAACAAAAAGTAGCCAGGGTGACTAGAAGCTTTAGGTAATAAGGCAAACGCATTTTTACGTACCATTTTTAAAGGTTATTATATAAACGGAGTTTGAAATAGATTAAAGTAGTATTAGAGGACTAGGCGGATCTATTAAATTATTTAGCTAAGATAACTCGTAATTGCGTTAATAGGCGTTAATAGATATTAAAGAGGGGAACGCTCGTTGGCAGCATACTCGAGGATGTGCGGGTCGATCCAGCCACACAACACAACAACACAAGCAACCGCAGGTTATACGAGATATCCATGGAAAGCACCTACATATGCAGATCAGAGAGGTATAGAAGCGTGCTATTCAATACTATCTTCAAGGTCCTAGATATATCCAGGTCCCACATGTTAGTGTACTGTAAAGCAAGCGTCATGATACAGGCCGGAAAAACCTCATCCGGTCTATCCTGTAATATCAAGTAACGGGGGTTCCCCACTACAATATATATAATCTTCACTGATCTTTCAGAACGGTATTACCTTTTTGATGGACAAACACCTGTGAATGAGTATTATATATCGAAATATATTGACTACGGAGCACCAGACTGGCCAAAGCCTAGAAAATGGGATTCTCCTTCCCTGCATATATCCATAAGCGAAATTCCACCGTCCAGCATGCCTGATGAAGTGATGGCATTATGAAATCGACCTCGAGCGTCTTTCAGTAATACGATAACCGCTGTACTGGACAAAGTATTAATGCGAAGAAAATTCACAATATGAGTAATATGAATGCGAATATGAATAAGGCATTTATTCGCGCGAATAAAAGATTCATGTATTCATATTCACGGACTGCGAATATGAATATGTCGTTTATTCGCATTCCTTTATTCCTTTCGGAACCCTACATATAAGTGCCTATTCTTGTGGTTGGTCCGTTAAGGTGGAGACTACAACCCCGTCTATCAGTAAGAAATACATGGATCCAGCGGAACAGAATGCAGAGATCCTCAGATTAGGCTAGTACCTTGAGGGACGTTCAGGGACTTGCCCAGGTAGTCGGATACGGGTGATATTCAAGGGTATTTGGTTGACGGAGCAAATCCAGGTATCGGTTCACCTTCATTTCTAGTCATGACATATCAGTATCTCACAAACTAGACTGATATATCAAATTATCAAGCAGGAGATGCAAAGATCGAGGAGTCGATGCTACAAAGGCATCCGGAGAAACTCAAGTCAGACAAGAGTTATCATAATGTCATCTGGCTTATAGAAGCATTCCATCCCAATTGATATCCCAAATGCTTTCAGTTGCTTGAAGATCAAGGGAAAAATTGTATCCACTCATTCCCCTAAAATCAAAAGAGTCAGCTGTCGTTTGGTGGCCGGGGAGACTGAAATCATCAAGTCGAAAGATTTCCTCAGCTTGCGAAGAAATAACACCAGACTCGTACTCTGTCGGCACCACCAGGTCCGCTTGCGGGGAAGGCCTAGATGTGGAAGCATCTCGAGAGAAAGAAATGCCTTGAGGGTGGTCCACTGCGACCGAGTTGATCGTGGCGAGGGTATCATGAGGCGCTTCAGAATCGCGGTGATCACCCGCATATGATCCGAATAGATCCGACATTGAAGTGATGCGATTGGACGAGTCTCTTTGCCCCTGGTGATTGCCAAAGCCAAAAGCGGCCTTGGATAGCCTCTTCAGAATAGCATCATACTGCTTTGCCTGGGGGCTGCTCTTCATGAAGTGCTGTAGGATTTGATCGGCTCGGTGAATTGCAAGCTCACATTCTTTGGGATCACCCAGTCGGCCAAGAAAGGCCGCACAAACTGTCAAAGCTGATACAAATACTCGGGCCCTGGCTACATTAGTTAAGAAGTATAGAGGTTCGTTTAGTCAGCAACTCACACCACGAGAGGCATATTATTGAATAGCAAGCCAGCCACATGGATTTCATAGATGAGTTGGACTGTGCTGAGTGCAGCCTCAATAGCTTGCATCGCACCACGAGCAACATCCTTGTGAATATTCGAGTCTTGAGAGTTTGGGAACTCTCCAGATTGCGGATTCGTGTTATTTTGAAAACTGATTCTCAAACAAGCAACGAGAAATGGCCGCGTGAGGAGCATCATGCTGAAATGGTAGTCACAAGCAACGCTGGCGTTTCGGAGTACAAATCGTTGATGTTGATAACCTGAATCGCTTTGTGATGAGTCGTACTCTAGGCTGCGTAGCTCAGCAGGGACTTTCCTGCTAAGTTCTTGCAGTTTAGTCGAGATATGTTGTAGTAACCCCAATGGCACGGACTGTTTTGTGTATATTTCGATGACGGTCTGTCGCATTATCGAAAAAGCTCGCGCCGATTCAAGCATCCCAAGCTGTTGACAAAAGTCCAGATCGCTTGAATCAGGTCGCGAATCATCTTCTTCTACCAAATCAGTAGTAGATGTCGACGGGGTGCGACCCATCATGGCACAGCAAAATAAATCATGATAGCATAAAGTCCTCCAGATGCGCCTCCTTGGCCTTGTTAGCCACCAATATAGGTCACTTGCGATCTTCATTCACAAGTAGGCTTACTGCAACTCATTCTTTTGTTCAACTTCCGCACGCATACGATGATACCCGAGAGCCCTCGCCGCGCTCAACGCAATTCCCAAATTAAAATGGGCACCATTGCGCTGACAACAACCGAGCATGTATAAGCTGATAAGTAAGAACGCCTGGACGGTTTCGATGCTAGGCTCGCTCGTTAACTCAAAAACTGCAATCTGCCGACCGTGGTGAAAGCAACTTTGAGAAATGCTTATGTCAGCTTCAGAGGCGCTACGAGTCTGCGCAGCGTATGCAATCACAAGGTATAGGATTGTGGCATTAGAGCTCGATCCCGAAATCGTTCTATTTACCCAGCAGTCGACAAGACCTTGGATGTGAGACCGATTGAAGATGTCCAAAATACCGCAAGTCTGCTAACAGTATTAATACAGTTTAAGATGCCCAATAGGATTTTATTGAAATGAAAACTTTTTACCGATGTGAAGAAAACGTCTACTAGCGAGACTAGGCCGGGGCCATCAAGACAATCGTAGAGCGAGAAGCTCTCACGAACGTGAGACGTCGGCTCTTTAAATGGTGCGTTATTGGATAAATCCGCTGACAGTGCAGGAAGCTCCTCTTCGACCTGCATCAGCTCTTGAATATTCTGAAGAAAAGAAAGCGCAGCAGAATTCCCGAGGTACACTATGATTGACAAATTTTAGTGATATTGACATTTTTGATGATAGAGCAGCTAATTAGTTATTACATACGAGTTCTCTGATTGGTGTCGCACAGGTTGCGAGGAAGATTTGAAACAGTAACATGTGTTGCGGGGAAATTGTCTTTTGTACCCTTGTCAACAGGGATACGTTGACTGGAGCTGTCAAAGTGGATATGCCCAGTTGATCTGCTCATAGGACTGGCTTGGGGACGACGGCGCTGACGACCGTATGAACGTAGATGAGAAGAGTAATCGCACTCGCTCGATCGCTCCCGCTTGATGCACTGTCCACATGGATGTAAGCCATCACATTTCAGTTTACTGGACTGGCAATATAGACAGGCTTTTGCGATCCGTCGCCGGGTCTGCTCTGAGACCTTCGGACGAGGCATAGTCTCGAAGCAGAAGCCGATCCGTGTAGACCAAAAAGGATCTGAACAGCGAACTCCCACTGGTTGATAGCAGGGGTGGATAGCGTTCGGGCAGACAGGGATTCCCCCGCAATGTTCGTCATGAAGGCATCAGTTAGTAAGCATCGCGTAACAGCTGTTACGACAATAGTCTACTCATTGCACGTGACACATCACGTGATAGTCATGTCATGTCAGTATATTAAATGATGTAAGCTAGCTAGATCACATGATCTTAGTAAGCACACATATAAAGTGCGTGCACAGAGATAGAAGAATGGACAGACAGTTGCATATACACGATCGAACCCCAATTGGTTGTTGATCCACCGCCCTGATTACGTGTTCCGACAGTTATGAGCCCGGAATTACTCTGATATCACTAGAATTGGTGCTATTGAGGCAATTCAGACACAATTGAACTGCCTACCCCTGAGTACGGATAGTACGACTACCCGAACCAACCTCCGAAGGATACGTTAGGATCAGACCGGATCAGACACCATGGAGTCGATCGGCTCTGTCTCATCATGGAAAGGAGAGAAGTTGAAAGGCCCTGGCCAGTGGCACTCATGGTATATGGCTATGAGACGCCTTGGACAGAGCTTGCGAGTATGGGATATGTGCAATCCGGAGCTGAGCAGGAGCACGGTGGTTCAACCGAAGGAACTCCCGAGTATGCCTGCACAACCAGTCCTGGATATCCCGGAAGAGATCACGGCCGCAGCGCTGAAGTCTCTGAAAGAAGTATTTAAGGAGAATCAGTCAATCTGGAGAGATGAAATGGACATCTATAGGCTCCGATTGGCCGAATTCGAACGGCAAGAGAAGGGTCTACGGACGATCGATCAGGCGATCACTGCATCCGTAGAACCAAAGATGAATCGTGTACTCGATCGCCTGGATACGGCGTACGAGCGTATGCGGTTCCTAGCGAATCGTTTCTCAAGGACCAATGCGTATGGCGTCGAGGTGTTCCTTAGATGGAGGGACGAAGCAACGAAAGGACCGGGTAAGGGCGGAGACGTTCTGAAGTGGCTGGACGACTGGGAATCACTACGTGAGGAGGTTGTCAGCTTGAACTATGAGAACGCAACGTTCCACCCACTATTATTCATGAAAGCTGTTAAGGAGGTTCTGCCGTCATGGTGGGAGAACCGATTCCAGCAGATCGTGATCAACCGGGAGTCAATGAATATGAATTCGATGCTAGAATCATTCCGTGCGACGTACGAGGAGTCTCCTCGTCGGACGGCAGCAGCAGGAGCTAATTCAAAGCCTGCGTTCGCGACGTCAATATGGCAAGGGCACCAAGAAGCAAAGCAGGTGAAGCCTACCGAGTTCTCAGAACGTACGGACTGCCCCTGTGGAGGCCCTCACCGCGCTATATGGTGCTGGGTATTTAACGAGGCGAAGCGTCCGGAAGGATGGGTGGCCGGTAGGAAGCGACAGGAATCGATCGAAAAGGCATTCAAAAAGGAGCCGGAATGGAAGGCCTGGATTGAAGCAAAAGTCAGCGAGATATCCAGGGAGAAAACGGCAAATTATACGACCGGTCAGGTCGCATACGCGACTGCACTATCGACGATCGAAGGGCATCATCGGACCCAGTGGATTCTGGACTCGGGAGCGAGCGTACACGTCTGTAACGACCGCTCTATGTTCACGGAGTATCATGAAAGCATCTCTTCGCTCCAAACCGGGGAGAGCCGGACGCCCACGATCGGTATAGGAACGGTGGTAATGGATGGAGTCAATCCAGTCACAAGAAAGACGTGTAAGGTTACACTGAGACAGTGCCACTTCGCACCATCTTTTCACTGTAATCTAGTGTCGCTCGGACGACTAGAGCAGAAAGGGTCGTGGTGGGATATGCGGAAGGGGCATATAGTGCATAATGGAGAGTCGATTCTTGAGATCTACCGGGACCATGATATATACGTCTTTTCCCGGCCAGATATGAAGAAATCTAGACCCATACGACACGCGCATGCCACCCGGAGGTCCGCAGTACCACAGACGTCCACTGCATCGGCCGAGATATGGCATAGACGCCTAGGACACGTCTATCAGGGTGCAATTCAGCAGCTACCGGAGCTGGTTAATGGGGTGAAGATCGAGCCAGGGGAAGAGCGACCGGACGGACCGGATAACCAGGTATGCGAGGTATGCAGCTTAGTGAATGCCCCCCGGCAGATATCTCGGAGACCTATCGGAAAGCATTATGGAAGATGCGGACGGGTCTATTTCGACCTGATCCAGATGACAATGGGATACAATCAGCACTGCTGGATCACACACTTCTATGTGGAAGGCATACGATTCCACTGGAGCATGACCCATGTCAACAAAAACGGATGCCAAGACGCGATCAGAAGCTTCATAGCGTTCGCTATCAAGTGGCTACAGCTGCCAATTAAGGTATGGCACTCGGATAATGAGAAGACCGTGGACGACCGGATCCATAAGGTTCTAGACGAGATGGGGTTTATCCATACCTTCACGGTTCCATATTCACCGGAAATGAATGGGCCTGGAGAGCGGTCTGGAGGTGTGCTTACGCTCCGAGCACGGGCGCTCATTAAGGAGGGCAAGCTGCCGGATAAGCTCTGGCCAGAAGCTATCGCAGCTGCGGTTTATATACTGAATCGTACGCCGACGAAGCTAGAAGATGGATCATGGATCATCCCATGGGAAGAAGCACGACGGTTCGTTGATCAAGCGGAGCTGCCGAGGACGTCACTGGCGAATATACGTCTATACGGATCGCTTGCTTACTGTCGAATTCCCGACCTTCCACGACTGGATAAGATACGATCTCGTGCGGAAGTCGGATATCTAGTAGGATACGTGGCATCAAATATCTGGAAGATCTGGATGCCCCATCGCGGACAAGTACGGATGGTCAGAGATGCGGTCTTTGATGAGACACGAAGGTATTCGGCCGAAAACCAGCCGGACGAGGAGGTTAAGATGCCACTACCACGGGATCTACAACCGACAATTTTGGAGGAGAGATACGAGTTTGAAGCCATTCTACAAGGGCTTACTGAGCAAGTAGAGGATATTGGTTCAACTAATGAAGCTCTAGGACTATCTCCTACGGCAGGCGGTGCGGACGACGCGCAGGACCCGGCCAAGGATATGCTAGACACCTCACCACCTACCGATGGAGATAGTTCTGAGCAGGAAGCGATACAGGACTTGAATAATACATCAGGTGAGGAAAAGGATCCGTACGGACAAGGTAGTACGTCACGGACCCCGCCGAGATCTCCTGGCAACGACTCTGCCGCAGATCAGGGGGTGGGGGTAATAGAAAATAATGGAAATGGAGGGGATCTGACGCCAGAGACCCCTATATCAATGCGGGAGGAGAGCTCGCTAGCACGGACGCACTCGGACGAGACCGAGGACGTAGATCGAGCGGCTCTGGATATCGGAAATATCGTGAACGGACCGAGGAGGCGCAGACAGCAGCGAGACGAGGATTTTGCCTATGGAACGACGACGTTAGCAGATAATGATACTACGTCAGTCACGCTCCAAGCTTTTGCAACTGGTCTGTTCGCACCGAAACCCTCGCACCGGCAACACAGAGACGACCTCCCGCCGCCGCCAGAGCGGTTTAGAGACGTCTGGAAGCATCCGTTAAGCGACGGATTCAGCAAGGCAATGAGGGTGGAACTGGACGCTCTACAAGCGAAGGGAACGTACCAGGAAGTGGAGATACCGAAGGATCGAGGAACGCAGGTGCTGCCCCTGATGTGGGTGTACGCATATAAGTTCGATCAGGACGGGTTTCTCATCAAGTGCAAGGCACGGATATGTGTGCGTGGAGACTTACAGAGTATTTCGGCCGAAGAAAAGCGGGCAGCAACCCTAGCGGCTCGGACAGCAAGGACGTTATTCGCCTTATGTGCGGCGTACGACCTAGACCTCCGTCAGCGGGATGCGGTAACGGCCTTTCTCAACAGCAAGCTCCGATCGCAGGTGTATACCATGATGCCGGAAGGATTCAACACGCAAGGGCGGTGTTGGTTGTTGCTCAGGGCCCTATACGGACTGAGAATTGCACCGAGACTCTGGCAGCAGGACGCTACGAGGGTATTAAGAGATCTCGGGTTGGAACAGGTCGCGGAGGATCCGTGCGTGTTCGTAGGAGAGGGGATCATCGTGTTCTTCTATGTTGATGATATCCTCATAGCGAGTCATCATATGGCAAAGGAACGAGCACGTCAGCTCGAGAAGGAACTCGAGAAGCACTGGGAGCTCACGGACCAGGGTGATGCGGAATGGTTTCTCGGGATCCGTATCCTACGAAATCGAGCAGAAAGGAAGCTCTGGCTAGTCCAAGACAGCTACTTTACGAGCGTTGCGGAACGGTATAACCTCACCGGACGAGCTCCAGTATGGACGCCAGGGATCGTGGACCAGCTTGACCCGTACGAGGGGCAAGCGACCCCGCAGAGCATACATGATTACCAGCAGAGAGTGGGATCAGTTCAGTATGGAACGACAATCACCCGGCCGGACGCAGCGAAGAAAGCGTCTATCCTCGCTCAGTTCCTACAGAACCCAGGACCCAAGCATCATGCCGCGATCGAACGCCTCATCTGCTACCTTTATACGACGAGATACTGGGGGATCCAGTATGGGCCAGTCGAGGAGGACAGCGAGGTGGTCAGGATATCAAGCGACGCTTCGTATGCGGACAACGGGGATCGGACGAGCTCTGCAGGATACATATGTCAGATATTTGGAGGTCCAGTGGACTGGAAAGCAACCAGGCAAAGAACAGTCACCACGTCCACGACCGAGGCCGAGTTATTGGGTCTCTCGGACGCCGGCAAGGCGTTACAATGGTGGGACAGACTATTCAGGAGAATCGGGTTCGAATACCCAGGAAAGCTCACGATCGAGTGCGACAACGCCCGTACGGTGGACTTGATCAACGCGGAGGATACACCATTCGATACCAAGCTCCGTCATGTGGATATACACGGCCACTGGCTGAGGCAAGAGGTCAGGGAAGGTCGAATTCGTATCAGATGGGTTCCTACCGGGCAGATGGTGGCAGATGGACTCACGAAGGTGCTGCCAAGACAGAAGCATGAAGCTTTCGTCAAAATGCTGGGGCTGGTGGACGTGAAGCATTTGATCATGGAATGAGATGGGGGAACTAATGATTAAGCATGGCCTAATCAGGCAATGGAGGCTGACCAGAAAGGACGCAGAAATGGAGGAATTGGAAGCATATGGGTCCAGCTTGACCAGCAGAGGGGCTGCCCAAGCTGAGGGGGTGTGTCAGTATATTAAATGATGTAAGCTAGCTAGATCACATGATCTTAGTAAGCACACATATAAAGTGCGTGCACAGAGATAGAAGAATGGACAGACAGATGCATATATACGAACGAGCACCTATTGGTCGCTGATCCACCGCCCTGATTACG